>VNJT01007652.1:0-85122 GCA_008042655.1 Drosophila burlai
ATTTTAAGAATGTCGATTAGGTCAGGACACAAGCTTTTTTTAATATTTGAAAATTTCACAAAATGGCAGCGATTTGAACAAAAAATTTAATTTTTGACCATGTTTTTCAACCTAAAAATGACTGTAAAAAATTGAAAAAAAATATTTTCGAAAAAAGCTTGTGTCCTGACCTAGCGAGATGTTTTGTGAATAAGTAACGCTTTACAGATCTTGGATATCTTCTATGGTTTTGTCAAAATCGTGCCAAAACTTTTGAAAAACACTACTTTCGGGAAAACGCGTTTAAAGATAGGAAAAATGGTCGAAACGTATGGAGGTGGCAATCTTTCGGGCTTCGTTTACCCATGAAGGAATGCGAATTTTACAAAACCCTTTATATGGCGTATTCCTCAGATCCTCTAGTATTTAAGAAAAATTTAAAAAAAAAATCGAAAATAAAAAATATCGAAGGTAGAAGACCCCCTTAAAGATCCGATAAATTCAAAGGAATTCCCTTTTATGAAAAGGTAAATGGTAAGAAAATTTAAATTATTCAACTGATAATTATAACTATTACCTTTATTAATAAATAATTCTATTAAAATTTATATTTTATACATTTAACCTGTCTAAGGAAATGCCTGGTAACTTTACTTATAACCACTTTTAAGGCTTTGCTTTAATGGTATTTACATATAATTTATTAGCTTTAACTTCAATTTTAAATTATAATTAATTGTTAAGTTAACAACATTTATGATGCCTAAGTAGATCATTTTTGAAGTCGTTTTGAAACTGGGACATACCCTGAAGACTATGCTCATCCATCACTTCCGGTTGCTGCTTCGCTCTCCGGTTGTTTTTCGTTTCTTTTTCCCTTCCGGTTTTTGTTCCTTGTTTTCTTTTTCTGTTATGTTATTTTTTATTTTTTTTTTTGCTCTCCTGTTTGGCTGCTTTGACTTTTAGCCCAGCACTCGCTTCCTGTTTATTGACTTGTCTCTCAATTAAGTTAGAAACACCCACCGACCGCATACTAACAAGGACACACATTGCGTAGCCGTGTCCTTTTCCTGCCCGTTGTTTCTGTACCGATTTCTTGTTTTTTTCCTACTCCTGCCCTGCTCCTTGTCCGGCTCCTGCTCTCCTTCTTGCGTTTCCAATCTCAATTAATTTGCTCATAAATTTGTTGCCAACTTGCCGGTAGTCCCCGTTGCCGCGAAGTCCAATGATGGTCAGACTGCCTTGAGAGTTGTCGCTGTCGCTGTCGTTGTCGCAGCTCCTTGTCCTTGTTGCTTTTGCTTTATGTCCTGCCAACTTATTTTGGTACCCAGCATTTTTGTGGGTATGAGAAAAATCAAAGGAAAATTGAAGGAGATCTCATAAATGGTATTTTTTTCGCTTATAAAATTATTCAAGTTGTAAGTTTATCCCTAGCATATAATTTTTATAGCTATTAAAATTACTCAATTCTTTGTAGAGGGTACCTCTTAGTCTTATGTAAGTCGTCTTGCCCTTATTTTTTGTTCTTGCTTGGAGTCGAAGGAAAATTGTGCTTTATTTTCTGCCCGCTCTCCCTTTCTCCTCACTGCCTCAGTTTTTTATTGTAATGCCATCTTATCTTCCCTCAGCTCGGTTGATGTATTTGCCTTGGTTTGCTTTTGGGGCTTGGCCCCGCCCTCTGCCAACCGCCCAACCCTCCTACTGATGGCCTTGTTTTTTAGCCTTTCCTTTATGTATTTTAATTTATGCTCGGCTTCTGTGCTCTGTTTTTCACATAAAAAAAGCCCCGAACAACGTTGATTTCTATCCATTGAGATTAAGACAACATTCTACTTAAGAACAACGGGGGGAGAAAAGGCAGGGAAATTCAAGGAAAGGCAAGGAAAAACAAAAAGAAAGAAAGGAAAAGCCTTGAATGGGTATGGATGGAAAGGGGACATATGGCGGGGCGTTTGTGGAAAATGTCGTTTTTATGGCGCTTAATTAACTTGGCTACCATTTTCTAATTGCTTTTGCTGTCTGATTGACTTTTGTTTATTTATTGTGATTAGAAAATTGCCTTAACAGCGGCGACCGCATGAAAAAAGGTTTTCCTTCCGCATTCTCCCCTTTTCGTAAAGCCCAGCACATCCGGATTACGGTGGGTTTGACTTTGAGCAGCGCTAATGATCAGGCAGCCTTTTAACCCAAACCAAAACTCAGAAAAAATATAATATATATATGTATATATATATTATATGTATGTATGTATGAGTATTTTCCCTCTTTTCTCGCTGGGCTCTTTGTTTCCGCCTTTGGCTTTTACTTTCCACCGACTTTGAAATGCGCAGATTTATTGCGACAATTTGTTTAATGACAGGCATTTATTTTGATGGCGCCATGTGAGTGTGCTCCTCGCCGGGCTGAGGCTGAGGTTGAGGCTGAGGCCGTGGCTGTTGCTGGGACTGGGGACTGGGGCAAAGGGTTCCTCATAGACATCTAATGAGTGCCGGCTTCGTCCTTGCCTTTGCCCCGTTGCCACTGACAATTTAATTATTTTAAGCTCGGCACCCTTTTCGCCACTGCCTTGGTATCCTTCGGATGTACATATATATATATATGGCGAATGAAGACGTCTCCGGAACGGAAGTTTTTCACCGAGTCTTTCTCGGCGAAAGTTTAGATCCTTCTACAGGGAATTTGGGTGGAAAAGTGATGAAAAACTGTTTTAAATGAAGACATCTAGGGGCTCTCGGGGCTCTTGGATGTTTGGGCATCGAGTAATGTAAACATAGAAATACTTTGATGCAACTTTTATGAACATTACTCGATAGAGTTTAATATTTGATTACAAAAATAATCGACTTGAAAACTATCGAATAAGCAGGGTTAATTTTATCTGTAAGCGCTTTGTTCACACTGCACTTTACTTCTTTTCTTTTAACAGATAGTAAATACATTGCAATCCATGAAAAGCATAGTTTTAAAAATGTTTACAATTATGTAAATGTAAAATATTAACCGTTTTTAGGGGAATATCAGTGGAAAAGTAGAGAAGAACTCATTGAAATGAAGACATCGCAGTGCTCTTGGATTTTGGGTATTGAATAATGCAGTCATAGCAATTTCTTCGTTTAAATTTGAGTATATTTCCTGGTAGAGTTTAATTTTTGGTTAAATAATAATCGACTTGAAACCTATTAAATAAGCAGTGCTGCTTTTATTTTTAAGAGCTTCGGTCACACTATTTTGCAGTTAACAATAGGAATAGTACAATTTCTATATTGGAAATAAACTCATCTGTTTATATTTAATATTATTAGCAACTAATAATAACCCTTTTCTGTTGCAAAAAATAAACCCTCGCTGACTTTATCGCATCCTTATCCTGTACAAATTAGCCAGATATCATTTGCACTGCCTGTCGCCTGTCAGGACCCTACGAAATGGGGCCCTTTGCCGTTGTCCCTTTTGTATTCTGTGAGCTGCTAAGCAAGGCCCTCTGCTTATTTGTAAACGATCAATCATGCAGTGCAAATGTGATGACACCAAGGGGGCGGCATCCTGGCGCTCCTTCTGCTCCAAGGACCTGCCCGCAGCGACAATTTATGCGGGGTTCGTAAAGCGCCATATAAGGCGCATATAATGATATATATATACCTATATGTATGTTTTTTTTTACACAACTGAATGTAATAACGAGCAGGCGCTTAGCAGAGGACTTTCTGCACTGAGAAAGATTGGGGAAATTGTAAAAACTTCTTAGATAGCTTTAAGTTTTCTGCAAGTTTGAGACTTTGTTTCTGTTTGTTAACTTTCATTTCTATTGTATTATTCATCTTTTCAATTTGTTTTAAATAAATGTTTAAGTTTACTCTAGGTTTCCTGGTTAATGACATTTTTTTTTTGTGTGGAATTCGCAATAAATATCGCTTAAAATATTCAAAACGATTACATTTCCCATTGCTTGGTGGAAATTTTGCAGTTCGCATTGCAAAGCACGTCCCATTCCTACGTTTCAAATTTTACATAGCTTTGTGGAATATTTCGTGAAAACCGAGACGGTCACACTGATTAGCGAAAAGTTTCTTTTCCGTTTCCTGGGAATCTGTTAGTGGTTCAAGTTTTCAGTTTTGAGTTTTTAAATTCGTAAATAACTTGCTGCAACCTATTGCAAAGCCTTGAAAGTTGCTTCCTTGGAATATTACTAACTAAAGTTCATTGTTAGCCGATCAAAATGATTCTGTAAGTGGAAATAATATTGAAAATAGTCGCGAACACGTGCCAGCAATTCTGCACTTTCAGAGATGTGTGCCGCGTTTGTCTGAGCAGCGACTTGCCCATGATCCACCTATTCGAGAGTATGACGGAGGACGGCATTACCCTGGCCGAGATGTATGCCATCACCTCGGGCCTGCCGCTGGCGCCGAACGATCAGTGGCCGCAGTGGATCTGCACCACGTGCCTGACAACCATGATCCAATCCTACGAGATGCTGGTGCTTTACGAGGCGAACATGGCCAGCTATAACTTTAATTAGAAAACACGGAGGAGTTTCTGCCAGTGTAGGGCAGGGGGCGGCCGACAGAAACGACAACCAACACAACCGACAACCGATAACCGACAACCGACATCCACATCCAAGAACCACCAACAAGCGAACAACCGATAGTTGTGGCACATATGAAGACAAGGGTCTGTCAAATACAAGTTTCTGGCGTGGCCCAGGCCGCCTGCCCTTCACCAACCCCACAGGACCTCCTCCCAAGTACTATAGCAAAAAAAAAAAAAAAATAGACTAAAAAAATGGAACCAAGAAAAATTGAAGATGCTTTTAAAGCCGGCGCAGACGACACCCACCAAGACACCACCCAGCACAGGAGACAAAATTGGCAGAGCGCTTTGCTTCGGTTTATATTTTATATATATTTTGGCCAAGTGCTTGGCGGGGGTCAACACACAACACCCACCACACACACACACGCATTGCCTCAAATTGACAGTACACAAAACTGTCAAAAGCAGCCAAGGAAAAAGGTATGAGAAAAGTCTGCGAAATATATGCCGCTGTTTTATGCTTGAATTTTCTTTTTTTTTTTTTCAGCGGTACCCAACCACCCAAAACTTTTGTCGATTTCAAGCACTAACAGGATCCAGAACTTACTTTAACACACGCACACACTTAACATCAATAGTTAACATTAATACTTAATTGCTTAGCTAAGTAACAAAGTTCACAAACTGTACTAACATTCCACCTTGAATATCAATATAACAACTGACAATAAATTACCACAAATAGCAACCATTTTGTTACTAAAAACCTAAGTTAACCCTTTGTAAAAGCTGCCAATAAAGCAAAATACTAATTATTACAAGTTTCTTATTTTATTTTATAGAAGACAGGTCTAGATTTTTGCTGGCCTAAGAGACACTTGCCATTCTTCGGAAGCTTCAACACATTTTACATTAGTCTGGAGCCCCCCTTCCCGCACAAGTTCCGCCTGCGACTAAATGAAGTTGCTAACGTAGACTTCAGCACCATAACAAGAACCCCCAGCTAACCACCCACCAGCACCACCCATCACCACCCACCAGATGCCAGCCACTTTTTTGGCAAACAAATGCGAAAACAACGACAAACTACGCAAAAAAGTGTGCTAAACAAATAAGCGATGTGCGCTTCCTGCCTGTCTGTGTGTATGCCCGTCGTGTGGTTGTATCGGTGGGTGGGTGTCCTAGTGGGTGGATGGGGTGTGTGTGCGGTTGAGTGTTTACATATATTATAGCCAGGATGGAGGGCGGGGCAGCCAGCCACTGCGTTTTAGAACGCCACATTAACTACACAACATTGGGCCAGGACAGCCAAAAGGAAGGCGGCTGCACTGTGGGAAACTAACAGGAAATCCATGTTTTTGGGTTTTTAAATATATTTTTGTATAGTAAAATTAAGGTTTACGTATGCATATGCATAAGTACTCGGCATACAATACAAGAATTCTTAAACCATCAATTTTGCTTTTAAATATTGTTTAAAACCAAACCATAATATATACATGTATAATCGCTTCTTAAATCGATTTCAACTAAAGTATATATTTTTCCAGGTGCAGAGACCTAGAGAACCTGGCGTAAAAACTCGCCAGGCAATGGCAAAATGGTCGTCATCGTCAACATCGTCGCTTGTCGTAAGCAAAACAAGCTGCAAAAAGGAGAAAAACTCGCGTACTCACAGGGATAAAAAACACAGAGCAGACACAAGGGATAAATATATCCTTTGGCACCAGCAAGGAGGACTGTTGAATGATCTAGCTGCATTGGAGTTATTAAAAAAAGGGATCAATATAATGAGGAATAAAGGTAAGCTTGAATATACATTAACTAAATTTTTATATTGGATGGAAGAATTGTTAGAATTTCTATTTTATGTAAAGCTTCCGCAGTTAGCTTCCTTTTTAAATAATGCTTCGAAGAATTCTCTATTCAAAGTTTAAAGGTAAAAATTTCCTATTAAGCTCACCATATTAAATAATTTATACAAATTTAATTGGTTGAAGAAGGATTGAGTAATGTTAAAGCTATACTCCTGTGAATTCTATAATAAAATTAGGAAGATATTCAGGCATTTCTGGTTTTGAATATACAATTTTCCTATTTAGCTAACCGAAGTTTGCTTCCGTTTTTCGTAACAATTAATTTATATAACTTTAATTTGTACACAAGGGTAACGCTTAAATTATGCTTCGATAAATTCTCTATTCAAAGCATCCTTTTTTGTAACATTTAATTTAAAAAAGATTTAATTGGTAGAAAAAGGATTGAGTAATGTTAAAGCTATACTTCTGTGAATTCTATATTAAAAGTGTGAAGGTATTTCGGCATCTATTTTCAGAAAAGAAAGTTATTTGTTGTATACAAGGTACACTTTTCGTATTAGGCCAATTTTCTTTATAGATCTCGGTGGTTGATTTTTAAATCCCAACCAAATTGCATTCTTTGTTCGTTTCTCGTAATCATTTTCGTATCGTGGCTGCCATGGGAACATGTCACCTCGAGGCGAAGCTCCTAAACGGTTCATGTCAGCGTAGTTCCAGCTTCCACCTAACAGCTCCCTGATCTCAGCTTGCTCATCCCTCGTACCAGCGTCCAGCTTGCTCACGCCTCATCCCAGCTTTCAGCTTCCTCATCCCTCATCCTGTCTCCTGGCTGCTTGGTCCCGGTTCCCTGCCTCCAGCTCCATGCTCCCAGCTCCCAGCTCCCTGCTCTCAGCTTCCGACTCCCTGCAACCTACTCCCAGCTCCCTGCTCCCGAAAAAATGGCCATCATTTGTGTCCTGAGAGGACTCCTCCTGGTTGGCAAATGTTTATGTTGCCATAGACGCTCGCTGTCTGGCAGCGGCTTTGGCTCATGACTAGCTCAGCCACGACCTCGTCCTCGTTCTCGTCCTCGTCCTCGTCCTCGTTCTTTGTCCTGGTCTTTGTCCTGTATTCCTGCTGCCGCCTGCCAGTGCTGAGTGGCTAAATAATATGCATAAGTTTGGGTCATTATATCTCGCTTTAAAATCGTATTTCCCTTGCCAAAACATAGCCAAGGAGGCAGCACTGTTAGCCTCCATGAAAATTCCAATTCTTATGGTTAACCCCCCGTCCCCTCCACCAGACCGCTTTTCCAAAACCTTTTCCTACCCGCTCTCCCCTGAGCCAGGGCCCGGGCTGTGTGTACTTCGCCGGTTGCCCATTTTTGTCAACGTAATGATGCGTTATGCTCAGACAGCTTAGCCTTGGATGCGTTTTTCGGGCGCAGGAGCAGCGGGCTCTGGAAGTGGGGTGGGGTGGAAAATGGGGGGGAGGTGTCAAGCGGTTTGCTGAGTTTGCTTTTAATTTCCGTTTGATTTGCGCCACGCCCAACGTTTTGGGCGGGCGGGCGTTAATGAGAGAGCAAAAGGAAAACTTTGACTGCACGTCAGGGGACATGTGTGTGTGTGTGCACAGAGAAAATGTGGGAAAAGCTTGGATTTTTTCAAATTTCAATAACAAAATGTAGCTCATTTCTGAGCTAAGTATAGAATATTCTACGGGGTTTCTGTTAATAAATAATTGTATTTAATCAATGGAATGAGTTGTTGTTTATTTTTGAATCATTTTTTACTTGGCTTAAAAGGTTCTATGTAGTAAATACCGTTCCTCTGGCTTTCTTTTCGTAAATTTTATATAACTTTAAGTTTAAATTTTAGTTTAAATATTTTAATTTCAATCTAAACTTCTTTAAATCAATGCCATAATTTCTAATAATTATTTCACCTTTAAAAAGCTGCCTAAACAAATGTTTTGAAAAAATCACAGCGATATGGGTCAGGTCTAGGGAATAAATACCGTATTTTATGACCACTTTTCGTGGCCTGCGTGTGTGTGTGTGTTGGCCAACAGTGCTTTAGCCAAATTTTAAAACAATTTCATTTAGTTTGCGGATAAAAGAAACACCGAGCAGGATAGGGCAGAACTGCAAAAATAAACGAAAAGTTGCAGCCATAATTTCCATTGGGCCAAACTTTTGCCCAACTTTGTTGCTCCACCATCCTACCCCCCTGCCTCTGCCATGTATCTGTCTAGCTGCCACACTCTCCCCCCTGCCCCCTGTTGACTTTGATTGCCGGCTATAAAGTTGCATATTTGTATTTTGGCTGTACTCGTATCACTGGATCACTGGTTACTGCCTGTCTGCTGCCTGCTGCCTGCTGCTGCTGTTTTGATTTATTAATTTCAATTTATATTGTCGCATCCGGTGGGAGGAAGGAGGAGCGGTCGAGGGACGAACGTGGCGGTGACACTCGACAAGCACCGCAGAGCATTTTCCGGGCACTTAGCCCACATTTTCCCTAGCCAAAATTTGGCCTAGTTCATCAGGTATTCAATTGAGAAACCCTTTCAAAGGTAAATCCCTAACAGAATCTCTATAAAATATATGATCTCTTTTAAGGAACTAGTATTTCCAAAGGAGAAGTCCCAGAAACCCAGCTGCTTTTGACTAGTTACAGTTTAATATGTCTACAAAACCCACAAAAGAGCCTAAAAGTCAACCTCTCAATTTCGTAGTAAATTTCGAAATGAAAGCACAGTGGTCAAAGATATATTAACTATCTGAGGGCAATCTGAGCAATCAACTTGATGCCAACTCTGGGCCACTTAATTTACCCAATCTTAGTTACAAAATAAACTCATTGCAAAAGGGGAAAATGCGAGATATTTTCTTTGGCATGCAACATGTTCCAATATCAATTTGGCCTGGGTTTTCCACCCCATTTTCCTTCTTACTGTCATATTTAATGTTGTCATAGAACCATTCACGCAGGACTTTGATTCTGATTCTGATTTGGATTCAGAGCACAAAGAGGACTTGCTGCCCTGCCTGATTTTAACTTTTTCCTTTTCCTCAAAAAGCAAACTCATTTTGAGGCTTTTGGGTTTTTAATATGCTCAAGGATTTATTTTTCCAGGCTCCAGCGTCTGTCTCTGTGTGCCCAAAGCCACAGTCTCTGTCTCCGTCTCCGACTCCTTCCTCTATTTCTGTATATAATTTTTTTTTGTCATTTTCTCGTCACTTGGCTAACCTTTTAATGGCCAAAAAGGTCTTAAATGGACTCTGGAGAAGGATTAAAGCTGGCTTTAGAAAATATCTACCTTGAATGTATTGATATGGATATTTATATATATACCTATAATTTTAATATGTATAATATATTTTTAATAATATTAATATAATTCCACTGTCGAATAATATATAATATTTAAGTTATAGATAGGCTCGTGCCTCATTTCATTTTTTAAGAACACAAATAAAGTTGTTATATAATTTGTTTATCCTCCAAGCTTAATATTTAGGATTTAAATATTTATATATATTATATTTGTATATATTTAAGTATATTCTTTCTCGTTTTGAACTGGTTTAATAGCTGTAGTAAGGAGGTAGTAGTAAAAGTATTCCTAGTATTATTAATATTAATATTTCACTGTAGGATAATATCTAATATTATAGTTATGGGTATCCTTTATGACTCATTTCATTTCTTAAGAACAATTTTTTCATAACTTTCCCATTTCCCAATACGAACTCTTGTATGTTTGAGTTTAACTCTAATAATTATTTTTCACTGTAGAATAATATACATTTAAGTTATAGTTAACCTCATGTCGCATTTTATATTTTTTAATTATTAATTTTATATTAATAAACTTAGTGTTTATATAAATTGTTCAACCTTTAAAACTTATTTTTGAATGCTTGTTTACGATTTTAAATATTTATATATGATATATATGTAAATATATATTTTATATAGTTATGGGTTTCCTTTTTGCCTCACTTAATTTTTTTAGGAATAAACTTAAAGTGTTTTTATAATTTTGCCATTCTCAAAGATGCCTTTTTATATCCTTGCAGTTGTATGTTAATTTTACGATATTAAATATTTATTCCACTTCTGCGGCTTAAACTTAACACTTAATGGGTTAAGGCCACCTCTCTCAACACTGGGCCATTGATCATCTGTTGGAGTTTTTCTCGTAGCTGCATTCCTGTTCTTATTCCTTTTTTTCTTTGTGTATTTTGTGTATTTTCTGACTTTGCTGAGATGAATGGCCCGAGGGACATTTTTAATTTAGTGGCGGGCTGCTTAAGCAAACTCCACTGGCTGTCCTTGTTTGCTTCTAATTATTAATCAGATTTATTCTGCTATCCTGGCCTCCATTTAGTCACTGCCTCCCCCCTTGACCATGGACAATACCCCCTGCTCATAACCAATCCCCTCCTGCTCAGACCCCCCGGGGAGCCCTGCATTGAGTTATATAATGAGGTGCACAGGGAGAAATATGCTCACTGCGTTTGATAAGCTTTAAGTCATTGAAAAATATATTTAACACCCAGGCATATACATTTTACATTTAAATTATTTATTTATTTAGTTTAAAATAAAGTTAAAAAATTGTTACTTTGGATACCAAAGCCATAGGTTATTAATTAATTAATTACTATAAACAAAATAATATAGATTTGTATTTTTTGAAATAAGTTGGAAGCTTCTTAAATATTTCTTAACCTTTTACTCGTACTTTTGAAACATTTCTAATTTATTTTTAATTGGGGTTTCTTTAAGGGTTTCAATGTATTTAATTTATAATTTAAATACTTTCCTTGGTCTCAATTTTCTCTCAGTGCCGTGCAGACGAGTGGCGATTGCATTGGCTTTAAGCAATCAGCAGCTGCATCATTTTTCGGACATTTATTCGAACGACCGGGTCAGGTCGGGATGGGGCTTCTGCCAATTGTTAGCCTGCTGTACACCTGCCACACACCTGTGCCCCTCCTATGCTTCTGTGTGAGTGTGTTTGTGTGTGTGTCTCTCTGTGTGTGTGTGTGTGCCAGGTTCAATTGATTGGGAGCTGGGAGTCAGTCAATTTGCTGCGCGTTTGCATTTCAATTTGTTTTGAAAGGGCCGCTTAATTGCTCGAATAAGTGCGGACAAGAGAGGGGGGATGGGGGCTTCTGGGTGGCTTCCTAAGTTTCCGGCGGGACACATGGAGCTGGCCATATTTATGATACCCAGCAGAGCATTAAGCGGCCAGCTTCGAGTGCCCCAGCTAACCATTTATAATTCCCCACTAGACACGAGGCTTTCAACTTTAAGCGGGAATTGTACGAAGATTGGTTACATTTTGAAATTAAAACTGTTGAGGTTTATTTGCTAAATTGTAGAGGAACTGTAATATATAGTCTAGGCTATTTTAAAAACATTGATTGTTTGATTGATTCTTTAATTATGAATAAAACCATTTCCAGAGACAGTTGTCAAATTCATTAGACAAATGCATGAGCATGAGATGGTCCAAATAAATAATACCGTATGGGGAAATCCACATTCATTTTTCAAACAACAAAAAAAGAAATATATATATACATATATGTATATATATCTATATATTTAGAAGGGAAGAAAAAACATTGCCGCAAGTCGAGAGAGAGGAAGGACCTTGGCGTAGTCATCGCCATCATCATTGTCATTGACGACGACAAATGTTGCCGTCTTTTAGGCGTTGACATTTGATAAATTAAACATTTTTGTACAGTCGTCAAGCTTAGAAGCTGAGCGTCCACCCACCGCCCACCCCCCAACTTTTTTTTTGTCACTTTGTTAAATACATTTTGGCTTTATTTGTTGCCTTTGTTGTTATCCCCCTCGCCTCCATTCCCTTACTGTTTTGAGTGTTGCGCAAATTAGAAAACGCTTTTGACATTTGCTTTTCCTTCGAATGCCCCCGAGCGCCTTCTCAGTGCCCCCCCCCCCCCCCCCCCTGCCCCCCCCCCCCCCCCATTTCCCTTCCTCCATTTTCCCCATTTTCCCGCTGTCATTTTGTTAATTGAGCAGTCGCGCCCACGGCGAAAAACAACTGACGGATTGCACTGGCGAATGACAGGAGTGCCTGCGGGGCAGGTATACGTGCTTTGGCTTCTAGAAAGTGTTATTGAAATGCCGCCAAAAACATTAGGAGGTTAACTGTTGCTGGAACAAATGAACACTGGTTCATTTTTGGGCTTTTAAATAATTATTTAACTAGATTAATATTGTAGAAAATATATATGGAAAAAGATGTAATTATTAAGAGAACATGAGCTCGTCAGGTTGATTACCTTATCTAAAACTTAAGCATATCATCATAGAAAGATTTCTACATCTTCAGGCTTTGAAATCCATAAATAACATTGTTCAGTCTTTCTTTCTGTTTTCTAAGAGTGCGAAAATATATTCCCAAATTCAATCCCTATTAAAAATAAAAAGAGAAAGTTATTCGCGTTGAATTTTTACCGGTGTAAATGTGACAAGTACCTCAACAAGATATCATGGTAAATTAATTTTATTGGGCGACTAAAGTCCGGATTGTTCCGCCATCCCAGCACACACACATGTATCCTCTGTTTTATTTGCCTGTTTTTCTATCAGTTTCTGAAGGACCCATTCGATTGGCCCCGAAACGATCTGGCAAGTTGCAAAGACCCAGCTGGAGGCACTAAAAACGGCACCCGGGTTTAATCCCGAGGGTCGTAAAAAATATGGATGGCATAAAAATACAAAATGTATCTGCCGGATCGCTCTGCTTGCCTATCTCAATATTTATTTGTATTCGCATTCGGTGCTCTTCGATGGCGTTTTTGTTTTTACAGCGTCCGTAAAATTGACCACAAATGTTGACCCGCCATAGTCTTGCCCCAGTACCTTTTGATTTTCCTTTTCCCATTTTTTTGTGTGTGTGTGTTTTTTTTTTTTGTTTTTCCAAGGCGTCGCAACCTTGCGCCGAAAGTTTCGTTCAATGTCCGTTCAATTACACGCACGATTTCCGCTTCCTGCGGCTGCGACGGCGGCGGCAATCCCCCTGAGGAAAACACACGAAGAACTGGGAAAACGAAAGGAAAACTTTGCACCCAATACTTTTCGGTCTTTTGCTTTTTTTCACCCTCCCCCAACCCCCAAAGTCCAACGGCGGCTGCGTTTATTTGACAAATATAAAACACATTTTCACCCCAGATGACGACGCCATCATCATTGTCCTCGTCGTCGTCTTCGCCGGCGAGGGCAGCGTCCAGACGAGCATTAATAAAAATAATATTTTCGCTGGATAAAAAACCAAGCGGGGCGCTGGCCAAATCGTTGAGCTCAGCAGGGTGCCGTGGTCCTGCGGCCGCAGGAGTCCTTGGTCCAACTTCTGTTTGCCACTTTGCAAATATTTGCTAGTCGCGCAAAACACTTTTGGCCGTGGCCAAAATGCAAGGAGGCCAAAGGCCGGGGACCGGCAGGACATGCGAATACACCGTGAAAAAAAAGATAAGTATTTGGGAAACCTCACCGGATTTTTCTAAGATTTTTGTATACATATTTATTTATAGTCTTGATCAGCATCAACAGCCATATCGCTAGCTATGTTTGAATGAAAAATACAAATTATAACCATGTTTCAAAATTTGTTTAAGAGGTTACATCTTTAAAATTTTTAATTTTTTAAATAATATATATAGAAAATGGATTTTTTTTTCAACCAAATTAAAATTAGCAAAGGAAAGCATAGTTTTCCGAATAGAAATTAATGCAATTTTGTATGTTTGTTTTAGTTATGAATTCTTTAGATTTTAATTATGTCCAGAAAAATAACCATTTCAAAATATTAATAAATATCGATTTAAAATCCTAAAATGGAAGTATACCAGGACTTTTTAAAAAACTTCAGATAAGCAAGTTATTCTCCAATTTCATATATCTTCCGATTCGTCGTTAAGATTAAAATTAATTGAGAATAAAATATTTCAAAAATTTGAAAGTCTCATTTCAAAAATTTAAATACGTCAATAATTTAAACAATTTGTATTTTGTATAATTACTGCATAAAAGAAGAGATTATGATTTTCATGATCCAATTGCTAACTGCAGGGTTAAAGAAACTTTTGTGGGATTTCTTTGCTTTTTTTCCTTATAACATATTCCGAAAAATAATAAAAATAAATACTACACAGAGCCTCAAGGAATAGTTAAAGTAAAATAAGAAATTGTTTGTATACTTACATTATTATTAATTATTATAATCAATGTTGTGGAAAGAATTTCAAATAACTTAATGACTAATTGATTTTCTTGCAGTGTCCTGTCTTCGCAGATGTCCATTTTTTCTCTCGATATTTTTGCTGTCGCTTCCTGGGGTGTTGCATGTGTCAAAAAACTTTGCAAACTTCATTATGGTTATTTGCTCAACGCAGAACGTGGCACCCCTGCCACACACACACACATGCAAATGCAGCGAAACGCTTTGCTCGTTTTTATTATTTTTGTATTTTTTGTATTTTTTTTTTTTTTTGCTTCTTGCTTGGCCAAGTCCAAGTTATTACCGTTAATTTTGTTTGCGCCAAAGTTTGGTTACCCGTACTCTTTTCCCTTTTTTCCCCCGCTTTTTTTTTGGAAGGGTGTTTTTCCGGATTCCGCGGCGGCCCGGCAGGCGCATTTCCCTTTTAGACATCTCCAGGCAAGGACTTCCGCCGAGATGATAAATTATTTTGTTTACTTGCCATTCGGCAATCATTTCCGTTCCGAAAGCGGCACAAATCTTTATCGATGGCCAATCGATTGGCGACCCCCGCGGCGGGTTATCGACTATCGTTTTTGTTTGTTTTTTTTTCTTAGGTCCTCATGAATATTCATTCATTTACACCCACATTCACGCCACGCATTCGGTGCCTATTCAAATGCAATCGAACGGAAATTTGCTTGAAATCGGTTTTTATTTGCTTTATTATTTTATTCGTCTAGTTTTTTTGTACTAGAAGATGGTTTCCAACTATTTGGATGGATGAATACGATGAATAATATTGAATTTGTATATTCTGTTTAATTTTTGGGGTTTTTTGGGGGGCCATTTACACTCGGCACTCGTAATTATTCGGTTATTGAATTCTTCTCACCGTTATGAATATTCACATGCGAATACATTAGCATTTATTCGAATAATTGTAAACCAATAAGGTTTGAGGGTGAGGGAGAGTTTTTTCAGACCTTTTCGGTTTCCTTTAAATTTGGGTTTAAGTTTTGCATGTTTGTTCTTGTTCAATCGCAATATTAACCACACGAAATGCTGCATCATTTCAATGTAACCTAATTAATTTTAATTAACTACAAAAGCGTATATATTTATTTCATAAATGTTCCAAAAGGAAATACTATTTATTGCTTTATATTTAAAGTTTGACAGGGGAAAATATACTGCTCAATTTCCCCTTTCTCAAGCTTATTTACTTATTTAAAAATACTTTCAATAGAATATGCTTTTTATTTCATTATATTTAATCTCTGAGAAGATGAAATAAATTGTTAGTTATTCCCCCTGAAGTATAGCTTTTGGCTTCAATTTTTCCCCGCACCAATTTCTCCATTCTGTATTTACTTTAACATTCAATTGTATTCGCTACCCATTTTCCATTTCCCTTCGATATGCGAATCCCCCTTCTCCCAACTCCCCAGAACCAAATAAAACTAACCCCAGTACCCGGCAAAAAAAAAAAAAATAGAAAAAGAAAAATCGCACCAAATTGCAAACGGAAAAGTGAATTACTTTGTTGTTGTTCTTCCTCTTGGGCAGAGAAAGAGATGGATAGCTGATTATTCAAGTTTTAATGATGTTACGCAGCTGAAGTTGAAGAAGAAGCAGCTGAGCAGGACCTCCAGGAGCAGGATTCGGGTGGGATGCTGGGCAGGGCTTGGATTCGGGTTCGGGTTTGGGTTTGGACTTGGCCCGGGGATTGGGGATCGGGAAAGTGGCAGAGCCAGATAGCCAAATAGTTTTTACGCGTTCTCAAGAAGCTTTTAACGTTTTAATGGATAGTCGGCCTTCGGAGTGGGCGTGGGTGGTGGTAGTAGTTAGCCCATCACCCAGAATGCTCCCCCTCCCCGTGGCCGCTCAGCTTTTACGACCAAAAAGTGCTGACTGCTGGCCATTTTCTTCGCCGTCTCCCTCTCTCTCTCTCTCTAGCTGTTGACACGACACTGTCGTCGCTACACTGAAAAAAAAAATAGTATAGACATTTATTTATACTTTAAAATTAAGTAAATTTTATTTATTTCTCACGTAACACTTGGCGTATGCGTGATTTTAAGCAGAAACTGCCTAAGAATTTCTTAATCTTTAACTTTCTTTTATTTAAATAAGCTATAACTATTAAATATGGTTTTAAATTTTGTTTTTATTTATTTTTGTCACTTAATATAATATTATACTAAACCTAAAAAATACTTGGGTTACACATGGCGTATGCGTGATTTTAGCCAGAAACTGCCCAAGATTTTCTTCCAAAATCCCTTTTAGTTTCACATCTTCAACTTACTCTTTAAATATTATTACTATTTATTTTGGTCACTTTATACCTAATTTCCTCAAGTGTAGCTGCTGCTTTCCTTCGCATCTTTGGCGATTTCCATCTATTCAAACCTGACTCTGGCCGTATGTTTGTGGTAAATGCTAACAGTTTTTTGTGTAATTGTCAACAGCAACAACCAAGGAGATAGCTGTAACAATAACAACAACATCGGCTAAGTAACAAGCGGCAACAAACAAACAGAAACAACAGCAAACAATCCGGCGACAATGAGAAATAACGTAAACAAGTAAATGAGCATGAGAGAATTTTTGCGCAAATGTCAGCACTTTTCCAGCCAGAAGAAGGGGAGGCGGAAAACAGACTGTGTGGGGTGGAGAAAGATTATTTTTCCCCGCCCTTGAGCCACTTGCGTTTATTGAGTTAACTAAACAGCAACAAGAAAAACAAGAAAAGCTGAGGGAAAAACAAAACGAAAACAAAAAGAACTGCGGCAACTGTGGCAACTCTGCCCTGCGCTGGCTGCTGCTGCTGCGTAACGTTATTTCCGCACAAGGATTAAGCTTTTGGCCAGCGGCAACCCCCACCTGCCCACCTACCCGCCCACCCGAACGACCTTTCACCCCGCTTCAGGTGGGCGGGAGGCGGAGGTGGAGGCTGGGGAGTTGCCTGGCTACAGATGCTGCTGGATTATCCGGAGTAGATGCCTCCGCAGGCGCAGAATGGCCAAGCGCAGAGCATAATGTGCAGGGAAGGAGATGCTCACATGACCAGCCCCAGGGTTACCCCTTGAATATAGTACCTTGATCTTCGGGAGAGAACTATGTTTTCCGTGATCTCAGTTTAAGTAGCCAGTGACAAGAGAGGTTAGGAAACTGAAAGGCAATCTTATGAGCACCTTTAAAGAAATATAAATAAAATATGCATATGAAAGATAAGATAAACTTATTTGCATTATTTGTTGATTCGATCACGTTATGATTTTCTTTATTAAATATATTTATTTGTAATATTTTAATTATATATATTACAAAATTGTAGAACTTGTATATAAGTATATCAATTTGTATATTTCTTTATAGCTAGAAAAATGTATAAAAGTACAAGCAAGAGGGGCTTAAAATTACCAAGTATGAATTTAGGAATTTAAGTTGAAGAACTTCCCAAGGTTCTTCTATACAATTTGGCTTTAAAAATATATTTATTAAATTACAATTTAATTTTTAAAATTTTTTTAATTTAAAATATTGTATTTTATTTGTTTAAAAACGCATTGAAACAAAAATTAGAAGAAACCTTAGAGTTAAAAAGCTTAGCTTAGCTTACAATTCCCAAATAAGAATTCAGCGAATTAAGTTAAACCAATTCCCAAGGTTCTCCTCTAATTGTTGACTCTAAATATATTCATATAAACCTATTAAATTTATTACAAAACATTTAGATTAATTTATTAAATCGTATATAAGCATATTGATTTATATTTTTTTGTACAGACAAAGAATGGACTTGAAACAAAAAGGAAAGCAACAAATGCACTTTAAACGCCCAAGTACTAATTAGGTCAAAGAAATTGCAAAGATCCTTTATGATTTCCATAAGCCAATGGGTGCCCATTAAAGTGCCATCACGCCCGTTTTTTAAGCTACCCACCTGCCAGGGTATCCCAGAAGCCACAATAAAAATGTAAAAAGGTGCGACGGTTGTGGTTGCGGCTTTCTTGATGAAAACGAGGTGGAAAAGGGTGGCATAAAGAGGGCCTGGTCAGCGGGCGGTTGGACTGGGGTCTGGGGTTGGGTTTTTTGGTCAGGACTCAACTGCTGCTGCTAGATTATTCATCTTAGATAAAAGGAAACTTTAAAACGAAACGAAACCGAAACAACGACAACCGACCACCGACAACCGCTGACTGCGCAGCTTAACGCTTTTCCTTATGCACCTGCTCTGGCTCTTGCTCTTGCTTTTCTCGTTGTTGTTATTGTTGTTGTGGAAAATTCTACTGTATTTGTAATAGCTGTTATTGTTGCTGTTATTATTGCCACTGCTGCTGATGTACAAAAGCCGCTTACAGCTGCCCAATGATGCAGCTCCCTCAAAGAAATAAAAAAACTGATTGTCAAGGCAACAGAAGCTTGGGTTCTAGAAAAAATATAGAAATGCAGGATTTTACTTGTGTATATTATACAATTATTTATAAAATTAATTATTCATTGATTAAACATATTCTCAACATATTTAAATATTTTTCCCACCTGGTTCTCATAGTCTTATGTATTTATAAGCTTTTAGTTTCCCTGCTCTGGCTCGCAGTGCATCTTCTGCTTAGTTAAGTTGTTTTCTTTTATTATAGAACGCCCTCGGCCCTGCTTGGCAGGGACGTGGCTGGCAAAGGCTATTATGACAACAAGGAACACCGTCTGGTAGTGCCCCAGGGCGGGCTCCTCTCAGCTCCCCCCCCAAACCTGAAAGTAGTAAGTAACAAGTTGACGAGGGGAGATTGGGGGCGGCATAGAGATAAGCAGCGTGGCAGCAGCAAACACTCATCAAGTGTAATGAGTGCAGTGAATGAGTAATCGAGTGTCCTGATTTGATCACTCGCAGTTCTCCCTCTCCCGAATCAGATGCGATTTTACCCTGCATGCACAGTCACAGTCACACTCATCCTACACTCACAACAGAGCTGGCACTCTGCTCTGAAGCATCGCAAATTATTCACTCTTCGGGGATGGGGGGAAAAGCTGGATAAATCACTGATTGCCAGTGAATTCAGTTTCTAATGAGTCTCGTATAGAAATAAAGGTTCGATGGGCAGTAATGAGATCAAAACTAAGTTTGTTTCGGCAGGATTGAACGAATAAGTAGTTCGAACGGGCAACTAATCCATAACTACCACTCACTTGGTACTCACTTTTCAGTCACTTGATCTGCATTTAGGCCTAGCAAGCTACTCATTCGCTCAATCAGTGACTCAGTCACTCACTTATTCACTGGCAGGCCTTGGGGGACCTGTGTACCGACCGAACCGCTGTCAATGTCCCTGCTATTGTCCTTCCTCAGCTGTCATGGGTGTAGGGGAGTGGATCCTTGAGAGGGGGGAGGGGGCAATGAAAATACCTGCAAGGAAATTATACGAAAACTGAGCAAGCCAAAAACAACGGAGGTTGTTATTTTAGAGTTCAAGTTAAAGTTAAGCAGCGCCCGCGGCGTTCGACATTCAGGACTTGGCAGCCAGGACTTGGCAGCCAAGGACTCGCAGGCTTTCAAGGACGACGGTGGGGAGATGACTTGGGCCTCGGCTTCGGTCGAGGGAGAGGCTGAGGTTGAGGGAGGTCCTCGCAGCGAGGATTGGGCAGATGCGACAGCAATGAAGTGCACTCGAGATGTGAATGGGCTGGAGTGTTTTGGGTGCCCTGTTTGTGTCCTCCTTTTCTCTCAGTGTCTGTGTATGTGTCTGCCACCCACACAGGCACTGTGAAAAATGTTAGGTTGATTAGAAGTAGAAAAGTTGTTATAAAATGAGAAAATTGGTGTGAAAAATCGAAGAAAAGTCTAGAAAATATTAAAAATATTTCAAGACCTTTGAATAAAATATTAAATTAATAAATAAAAATATTATTAAAATATTTTTAAAATATGTAAACAATATTTAAGTCAAATGTTAACTATATATAACAATTTGCACCTTAAATAACACTTGCTTTTAGCTTTTAAAATTAATTTGAATGTTGAAAAGTTATCCTTTAAAAATCACATTTTCTATAGGATAAAATTTCCCTTTTAAATATATTTAGTTCAGGCCCCAAGTTCTTGGTAGATTATTCTTTATTTATAAACCAAAAGTAGGTAGTATTTTCTAGCAGTGCTCGACACCATCTAGGATATCCCAGGAAGCCCACGTCCTGCCTCGTTGACTCCTCTTCCCCGGCACTCGTTACTCGTATCTTTGTGGAACAATTTTGCCTGAATGCAAGCGGCAAAATGGTTGAATGAGCGAATGAATGAGTGAGTGAATGGGCATATACCCGCCGCTCCTTGCATTCGTCCTTTGAATTTTCCTATCTGCTGAAAAGTTTCCCCCACTTTGACTTAAGTGCCGCTCCCTCCGCTCTCAAGTGAACAATTCGAGTGTTTGGGCGCGTTGTTGCTGGTGCAATTAGTGAAGAGCGCACTATTATTATTATCATTATGAATTTTAAGCAATCAACTGCGAGAGGCAGCAACAATTAAACTTAAAGTTTGAGTTCCCAGTTCTCAGTTCACAGTTTTCAGTTCTTAGTGCCTCCTCCCCCGCCAAATGTAAACAGACGGACGCAGTGGAAAAAGCTACGGAAATTCAATGGCTCCTCTTCTTTTTGCCTTTTCCCCGTGCTCTCTGCGTATTTATTTTGTTGTTTACCTATGATAATTGTGATGTTTATTTATGGGAAAAGTCGAAAGTGGGCGAAATGTTGGCGGTAAATGCGCACGGACAAGCTTTGCGGGCCAAAAATTCGTTCTCGTGCTAGGCAAGTGAATTGTTTTTCCTGTTTTTTTTTTTTTTTTTTTGTTTTTCCTGTTTTTCCATTCAACTTTTGTTTTTATTTTGCTGTTTTACTTTTTCCCAGCTGTTTTTACAGGTAAACCTCGGGCGAGTCGAAAAACAAAAAGCATAGAAATAGGAATTTGAATTTATTCAATGGAGCGAGCGGAAGAGTCGTGGGTTTTGCGTAGGTTTTGGTACTTAGGGAAGGCGGAACTATATTTTATAAGCATATCAGGGTATACTTTATCTATAAATAATAGGAAATATAATAGTATAATTCTGCATTTAATAGCAGCACTTGAGTTGATATATCTCTCATTGTATAATGACGAGTATTGAGTAAGTGATACCGTGTGTAAAGACATTAAGATGAGGTTATGGTTTATCCCCCGAGTTATTTTACTATTTTATTCTTAAAGAAATATGCAAACAAGAAACCCACATATATAATTAAATTTATAGAATTTAGTAGAACGATAAATCTTTAATGTAAGCTAGTTTTCCAAGGAAAGACTCCTTCAGCAAAAGCGTTGAAGTGGCAAAGCAATTTACGGTTTGCAGTTTCAGAGATCTTGCAGTAAAAATACCTTTCTCGCTAGCTTTCCCTTTTTTTTTTTTGTAATAAATGGGAATATATATACAATATATATATATATAGAAAACTCCTTGTCAATCCATTGTTATGGTTTTCCATCCTCAGGCCATATTCTTTGATGTGTGTTCTTATCTTTTAATTAGACTGCAGACCAAGAGCGAGCTAAGAGCTCAGAGCTGCGATTTATGGGCTGGTGCGAAAAGGGAAATCGTTCCACAATTAAGTAAACTTCCTTTGGTGGGGATATAATGGGGCTTTCCTACCGCTTTTTTCCCCGTTTCCCAACCCACCGTACCACCTTCCCATAGTTTCCTCCTATAGTTTTCTCCGACTGACTGCGTCCTTCTCTATTTCCCGCTTATTTACAGCGCAATCAAATTTAACTGTTTAAACAAGCGATGAAAAGATTCGAGGGGAAAGGGGAAACCCCCTTCACACACACCCACACATATGCAGCAGTCATTGTCATTGCCAGGACAAGTGGGTGGGATGAGTGGGTGGCGGGGGAAAATGCAAAACAATTTCAGGCGAATTAGCGTAATTGTCTCGCCGCTGCTGTTGCTTCGGCTTCAGCTCCTGCTTCTTCTGAGACAAAGGATCCCTGTGCTGCCAAGAAGAAGCAGGACTCAAGCTACTTAATCCTCTAATTTGTGTGTGTGTGTGTATGAGCGGGCCACGCCTTCCTTTTGTGGGCCTTGTGGAAAGGAAAGGAAAGCAAAGCAAAGAAAATCAAGGCAAAGCAAAGCGAAGCGAAGCAAAGTTTGCCCTCATTTATATGCAAAAATGTAAACCAAAAAATCAGCGAGAATGTTAAATCCAACAAAATGCATTTAACACATAAAAATTTGCATAGAAAGTGGCTTCGGTAAACCCCTCCACCGCATCCCCGTCCCTATCCCTTGGAACGAGCCACTATCTAAGTGCGAGAGCTCCCAACGAACGATTCAAGTTAATTTTATTTTTATTTTTATTTTTATTCCCGACACCCGCTACTCGGCTATTATTGTACCTAGGCGTTGGAGTGTGTGTACGTGTGTGTGTGCGGTTGCCACGCCCCAATTTAACGGGCTAATTCGGTTGCCAGCCAACATCCGGTTAAAATGCGCCTCTCTATGCGCTTCTCGTGGTGTCTACTTGGTGGTCAGGAGTTTTGTTTGGAGTTCACGTTATATTGTTTGGTTAATTTGGACATTACTCTTAAAAATTTGATATTATTTCTTAATACAAATAAATTCATTTACCTATATAATGAAGTTATAAAAAATTGAATACAAAATAAAATAACGTAACTGATATTTGTATTATATTTAATTATTTCTTTTGAATTTATTTAAACTAGGTGTTATATATCGTTGTATAGTTACATATATTATATAATATTTTGTAAGCTAAATCGTCATACCTTCTTTTTATCTTTATAGGGTTATAATTCTCCATTGGTCTTTGTTTAACTTTAACAATTTATATTTACCTCACTTTAAGCTATTTGTATTTATTGTCTGATTTAAATGCGCCTCTCTATGCGCTTCTCGTGGTGTCTAATTGGTGGTCAGGAGTTTTGTTTGGAGTTCACGTTATATTGTTTGGTTAATTTGGACATTACTCTTAAAAATTTGATATTATTTCTTAATACAAATAAATTCATTTACCTATATAATGAAGTTATAAAAAATTGAATACAAAATAAAATAACGTAACTGATATTTGTATTATATTTAATTATTTCTTTTGAATTTATTTAAACTAGGTGTTATATATCGTTGTATAGTTACATATATTATATAATATTTTGTAAGCTAAATCGTCATACCTTCTTTTTATCTTTATAGGGTTATAATTCTCCATTGGTCTTTGTTTAACTTTAACAATTTATATTTACCTCACTTTAAGCTATTTGTATTTATTGTCTGATTTAAATGCGCCTCTCTATGCGCTTCTCGTGGTGTCTAATTGGTGGTCAGGAGTTTTGTTTGGAGTTCACGTTATATTGTTTGGTTAATTTGGACATTACTCTTAAAAATTTGATATTATTTCTTAATACAAATAAATTCATTTACCTATGTAATGATGTTATAAAGAATTGAATACAAAACAAAATAACGTATTGAAACCTAAATTTAAGCCATTATTTTGTATATAGTTTTTGTTTAAAATTGAGGCGCCTAATTTATCTATGCGCTTCTCATGGTGTATACTTAGGAGGGCTTATTATAATATTTATAATATTTGATTTAAGAATCAATTTAATGATTTTTATAAATATTTCTTAATTATATTTCTTTACTAAATAAATTAAGGAATACATACTTTAATATATTTATTAAGTTATATTATCATTGCCTTGTTTTCCCAGCAGGAAAATATTTCTAAACAATTAATGCTCTTCCCTAATCACTTTTTTTTAACCTCCGATTAACCCAATTAATGTTGTGGCTTTTACACCGTTAAAGTGCGCCTCTCTCTGCGCTTCTCAGTGCCCGAATATCTAAAGTCTTTTTTTTTTTTTAACATTTCACTTTCGAACGTCGTCGATGTCGTTTCTCCCCCGCCCTTTGGATCTTTATCCGTGTCCATTTCTTATTATGTATTTGTAACCAATTGGTTGCCAAGCCCTTCTCTACCCCCCTGCATTCATGCTCAGTCAATTTTTTGTTGCCACTGCTGCTGCTTCTGTGTCCTTTGTGCTGTTGTTGTTATTGCATGTGTTGAGATTCTCATGGAAATTTGCATACAAATTGCGTCTGGCGCGTAGGACGCAGTCGGTTTGTACACACATTCAGATATATATGTATATCTATATATATGTATGTGAGTGTGTGTGTGTGGGTGTGGTCGGTGGTCGGGGGCACACGGGTACAGCTGGCCCGACATGCGTACGGGGTTAACGAAGGGTTAACACAACACAAAAAGGGAAAACACCGCCAACAACACAGCCAGCACCTGACAACTGTCAAATTCTGTGGGGGCCACCAACGATAAATCAGAAGAGCCACTAACCAGATATGGCCAAAAAGAATCTAAATAAAATGTATATATAACCAGGTAAGTGTTTCAATTAAAGTTATCGCTCTTTATTGGTTAATAACAGAAAGTATTTACAGTTTTGTGGGTTAGTTGGAAACAGTAACAGTAGCAGCAAAGGAGAGGTTACCAGCTGCTCTGAGCCCAGCCACCCTGGGGAGCCCAGCCGCCGGAGGAGTAGCTGGAGCTGCCGCCATAGCCACCGCCATGGCCACCACCATAACCACCGCTGGATCCGCCATCGGAGATGACCTTGATGATCTTGATGTTGCCGCCGCCGCCATAGCCGCCGCCGCCTCCATAGCCACCGCCTCCATGTCCGCCACCGCTGTAGCCACCACCTCCATAGCCACCGCCGCCGCTGTAGCCGCCTCCCGAGGACCAGCCACCTCCATGGCCACCGCTATAACCGCCTCCATGGCCACCGCCATAGCCGCCGCCGCCAGCTCCTGAATCAGTGATCACCTTGATGATCTTCACAGTGCCGCCGCCTCCATAGCCGCCGCCTCCATGGCCACCGCCGCCGTATCCACCACCGCCGTAGCCACCGCCGCCTCCAGAAGACCAGCCACCACCATGGCCACCGCTGTAGCCACCGCCTCCATAGCCACCGCCTCCGCCGGAGGACCAGCCGGAACTAAGGGCGCTTCCGCCGCCGCCGCCCAGGAAACCGGCTTGGGCCATGCTGCACACCGCCAGCAAGCAGACGAAAACCTGCAAAGATTCGGCGGATTGGTAATCACATAATCACTGGGATACAACGAACTTTAACAACAAAAAAAAAAAAAAAAAAAACCCTCTAAAGAGTCGCGGCTGCGGGCGCACCTTCATGTCGAGGGGCCTGTGAAGATTGAACCACGGATGTGTCGGATGAACTGCAGCCGCTGTGTCGGGCTGGAAGGGTGATCTTCGACTGTCGCTCAACGTGGCCCGAGAGCTGCTTTTATGGCCGGCGATCTGGCGTCAAGCAGCTTGGCCCACTAGGCGTTAAGCGTCTGGCGTTAAGCGTTAACCCTGCCCGGCCCTGCCCCAACAGCGAGGAGGCGGCACAGTGGGTCGAGCTGACATATTTTGGATGAAAGATAGACTTGGGTATCTTTTGTATATAACACATATATCTTGTCATATTTTATATAATTTAATTTTGGTTATTTAACTCAACTGTAGCTAAGCCACACTGTGCCGCGATGTCTGCGCTCGTGTACGAGACACTAATTGCTGCTCCACGCGATGCTATCTCGTTGTAGCATCACCATCGTTGCCGTCTTCATTTCCCCGCCTCGATCATCATTACTCACCGGTGCAGGGGGGCAATGGCCCTGACCCCGCCCTGGGCACCTCACCGCCTCCAACTGGACCTTAAGCCTCCCCCGTGGAAGTGAGGCACTTTCATGTTGCAACAAAGGCTGCAGCTGGCATCCCTTTACCGACTGTGTGTTGCACTTGTTAAAACCGTTTGATAGCGCAGTTGTTGTGTTTTTTCTATTTTGTTTTTTAACTCGTTATGCAATTCAGCCAAATCGACACAAAGTTGCAAAAATAATAAACAAAGGCAGCCCGCAGCGTGCTCCAATAAACAGGTAGCCACCAGTGATGAGGTATAGATGGTGCCAAGTACCTAAATTAGTGGATTTTAGTGGATATTTTTATGTACAAAAGAAGTTCATTAAACAGTTTACTATATTTACTAGTGAACTTGGTTAGTTTCTTTTAAGATTTGCGTAAATTAAGATGCTTATCTTGTATATAGCTTCAGATAGTTCACCTCGCTTTAAGCTTGCCAATTACCTTGGTTAAATGAAGGCATTATAACTCATTTAACCAGGTACTAAAGTGTTGGCAAAAATAATGGTTTAAAAAATGTATAACTTAAATAACAAGCATCTAAGTAAAGTAAGAGCTTAGCTCTGTGCTAGTTTTGGCATCCAAGGAAGGTCTAATATTGCCTTTCTAATTTGTATTTTCTGGCTATAAGTTTTGGCTTTAAGCTTTTCTGGGATTTATTCCTTTATACTTTAGAGAACTACAAAAGTGGTTAAACTTGTCCAAAATTCCTTACAAATTTGTATATTCTTGGCTTCAATGTACCTCTTTTTCTATATATTTCCATGATTTATTTCTGGGTACTTTGGATAACTGCAATAATTGTACAACTTGATCAAAATGTTTTGAAATTTAAATTTCCTGGCTTTAAGTCTTGGTTTAAATGATGCTCCTTATCTGGGGTTTTCTAGGATTTATTTCTGGGTACTTTGAATAACTCAAACTGTGGTACAACCCAACAACCATCACTGTACCCAACACATTTTCGATTTCCAACTCGATTGATTCGTGGCCATTAACTCTTGGCCGATGGGTCAAACAGAATGCTTATTAATTGCCCGCGATCCGAGCCCGATTCGGCGGCTGCTCCAACCTTCACTTCTCGATCTGATGGATGAGCCATAAGTTTTCCGCCGATTGCAGGCGATTTCGTAACCGACTTCGAGTGGAATAGCCCGGGGCATAACGAGTGCCAGATCTGGTGGGGATTAAAGTATCTAGAAGATTGGTTGTTAGGCAGTTTTGGTACATTTTGAAAGGGTTTTAAATATTTTTCTTATAATTATATTATTAAATGTGCGTGTTATATTTTTTTTAGACCATTTTTAATAGTTTTTAGATTTATATTGATTTATCCAGGGGTTTCCCTGCCTCATAATGCCAAGTCTGGGTATCCAGAAGAAAGATATTTTAGTTTGAGTCATTTTTGGTTACATTTAAAATAGTTTAATATAATTTTTGTTTACACATTTTTAGATAATTTTGTATTGGTTTCTATTTATATTTTAAATACATCCCCGTTTCTGATGATAATGCCAAGGTCTGCTTCATCATCGTCTGATCTTTGCCGAGTCAACAATTACCCATAATGGGCTTCAGTTCAAATGTACATCATATCTTCGAGTTATGTTCGTACAATTAGTGATTATTTAACGGTCTTTGGGATCATTAAATGCCTCTTTAATATTTATAGACAAAAAATCAGAGCTTCGTGTAAGCTCTTTGAGGTTTCCCAGCCCATTCGTTACATATAATTATAAGCCAATACATTATGCGGCGCTGTGAATAAATTAATGTAACCCTTCGCTGGTCATTAGAGTCCCAGTTTGAGTTATGTTTGACATCCGAGGGATATCTATGGGCTGCCTAGATCAATGCAGATCGCATATATGTACATATATGCATAAAAAGCCAATCTTAATTAGTTAAATTCGTAAATGGAGCCATCATTCCCTCCCCCCACGAATCTACGGATAAAAACAAAGAAACAAGATTCGAGATTAAAACTTGTTACGGCATCAACACAAAAAATGTATATATACAATAAATGATGGAAATTCGTAACAAAACGGTCTCGCATCCGCAATTATATCTTTTGGGATACCGATTCGGGGGAACTACTTATCTCACAGCTGGTTCAGAATGAACATAATTACCAGACTATAATGATTGGGTTCCCTATTCGAAGGTGATGCTGCGAAGACGCTTAACACGACACGACCTTGGGCTTAACCCATGGCGTGCTCAAAAAACCATGAAGGTATAAAAAAAACCAGTACCCCGAACACTACTCCACATATAGAAATTCATTAGCATTAAATCGAAGCTGTATATATTTTGTATATATTATTTAATGCCCTTTTTGCGGCTCACTCTTACCTTCGACTTTCCCCAAGTCACTTTGCCTGTGACAAATGGCTTTTGAATATTATTATTATGCAATTTCAATCACTCAAGTAATCGAGTGTCGAGTGTTTGAAATTGTCGCAAAATGGGTTAAGTGGAAAGCGAAACCGAGAGGCCAACAAAGATGGTCTCTCTCTTTCTCAAAAAAAAAAATCCCCCGAACATGAGTATTCACTTATTGGGGGCTTTTCGTTCATTAGACAAAGAATCGTTCGCTGCTGGTTGTTTTCTTTTTGTTTTTTATATTTGGTAAACTATAAGCAACAATTATTATTAAAAAAAAAATACACAAAAAACGTGCAGCATCTTAAAGATATAGTAATTTCGTAACATCGCAAAAGGCCAATAACGCTGAACAACTCTGACAACAAGGAACAAGGGGAGCTGACGTCAACGCTCTGGATTGCAGGCATCTCTAGTTCCAGCCACCAGAGGACCAGCCACCGCTGGATCCACCAGAAGACCAGCCACCTCCAGAGCCACCTGAGGACCAACCACCGCTGGATCCACCAGAGGACCAGCCACCTCCAGAGCCACCCGACGACCAGCCACCGCCAGAGTAGCCGCCATCGGTGACTCCCGAGCTGATCAGCTTGATGATCTTCACCTCCTCGGCTTGGTGGCCACCGCTGGAGTAGTCATAGCCATGACCATGACTGTGAGCGTGACCGTGTCCATGATCCTCCTCCTGGATAACCTTGATGATCTTCACCTCGGCACCGTGACTGTGGCCGTGATCATGGTGGCCATGGGAGGCATAGCCGCCGGAGTGGCCGCCCTCGCTGATCACCTTGATGATCTTCAGCTCTTCGGGCGCTGGGCCATGTCCATGTCCGCCATGGCCGTGACCGTGGCCAGACTCCTCACTGATGACTTTGACGATGGTGGGAGCACCGCCGCCTCCTCCGGACGACCAGCCACCGCCGCCGCCTCCGGAAGACCAGCCACCGCCGCCGCCTCCTCCGGACGACCAGCCACTACCGCCACCGCCTCCGGAAGACCAGCCACTGCTGCCACCGCCGCCTCCAATGAAGCCGGAGTGGGCCAGGCTGAAACAGGCAATCAGGCAGACGAACACCTGGAGGAAAGAAAAAGTTATGAATTAGGATCAAATCTCTCCAGACTCAAAGGGACCCTGGGTCTTGGACTCACCTTCATCTTGTTGTCGGCTAAGCTTGGTTGGGAACTGGCGCTTGACGATGGACGAAGTGGGTTTGGGGAGCTGAGCTCGGAAACTGATAATGGAGCTCTGCCCCGGGGCTACTATTTATATGCCTCGAATGTGGGTCACGGCGAAGAGAAATGCTCGCCCCCACCTCACGGCGAGGTCGTCGTCTGCCCATTGGAAAGGTGACATCGCCGACCCGGGTCGGCATAACCAGTAGCTCCAAGCAGATGCAACGCTTTTCCCGAAACCCCAACTCATCGAGGGTCATTTGTCATTTGTCCCGAAGCTCTTGGGTTCCCCTTCTGGCTAGACTGAAGATCGGAGGTGAACATTATGATTGAGCGGTGAAAAAATAAGAAAAAAGTAGCTACTTTAAAGCTTAATTTGAAATTTTTCTATAAAATTAATGGTATTGAAAATACTTATGTAATTATTGTATTCAAAGAAGTGCAGGAAGTTTGAATTTCTGTGGATTTTCTTACATGTTTGGGGTCAAGCTTTAAATTCATTTTAATTCATTAATTAAATTAAATTAAATTACCCTGCAAGGGCAGAGTATTATAATTTTACTCGGAAGCTGGCAACCCCGTGAAGAAGCCATTTCCGATATCCTATATCCTATAAATCATATATATTCTTGATCAGCATCAACAGTCGAGTCAATCTAGCCATGTCCCCAGAAAATATTATTTTTTAACAATTTTTGTAGGTACTCTATAAAGTATAGTTTATATTAATTTATAATTTAAGTTTGTAAAAAGTCTAACATTTAAAAAAAAAATCTTAGATGGTGATTTAGATGCCTTAAAAATATTATATTATTAGTCATATTGTGAACATATTATTTATATTATTATATTACTTGTATTATTATAATTTATTACTTGTATTTTTAAATTTCTTGTATTATTATATTATTCATATTACTACCTTCATTAATTTGAGAAAAATAGTTCGTAAGACATCCAAATTGATTATTCTTTCAAATTTTTGAAGCTCTAAAAAAGCTATGTGGTAGACAACACTAATCCCTAAGCCGCAATCGGGTGTGGAAAACATAGTAGGTGACCGGAGACTGGGGACCGGTGACCCAATCATGCAATCCCCGCTCAACAGGTGTCTCAGGTGTGATTTGATTTTGGCTGGCGACCGGTTTTCGCGATGATTTTCGCTACTTTTGCTATTTGCTATTTTTGCTACCTTTGCCTTTTTTCGCACTGAATTCACTTTCGTGCACCAAATCGGCAAGACACTTTAGATGGGTTAATTATGCAAATCCGTGGAAGAAGCCACTCACCGCGTTGCGTCTGTCCATCTGCCCATCTGCCTAATTAAGCGGAGAGGAGAGGTTGCTTTTTATGCGGACGGGATGATAAATATTTCCCAAACGCAAAACTATAAAACTACAAAACTAAAACAGAAACTCAAAAACCCATTTGGCAACTTTCTCGCCGGGGCATTTGTTTACCTTTTCTGGCATTGTACTCGTTAGCATAAAACACAGGCAGGCTTTGCCTTTGCAATCACGAAATGCCGCATTCTGTAATGATTTTTGTTTTGCCAAATATTATTCCTAGATCTTGGAGATGTGAGTGCATGTCCGACACGGTTTCTGGCCTTGGTTGCATCAGCTTTGCCCGCTGATGAAGTGGCTGCAAATATTGATGAGATGACCGGCGGCGGCGGCGGGACTTGCAATCAAATATACTTAAATCGGCAAACAAATTGTGGCGGGTCTCTGGGGTGGATGGAGAACACCAAGCCCACAAAACTAGATTTTTTTATGGTGATAAGTGCTAAAGCCAAGAGCTCTCTTAAACATTAATAAAACATTGCTAAGGCATTTACGTAATTAGAAAATAATTAAATGCATATTTTGGACACAAATAAAAAAATATATTTAGAGTCAAATTTAAGAGATTAAATAATTATTGCAGAAGTAATTAAAAATATACATGAATAAAAATATCTTTTTGAGTGAAACATGACTTATTTCAAGTATTGCATTATTTAAGATATATATTTTAAGGGATTCGAGGGAACCCCCACCTCAATTTACGTATTAGAAAATAGAATATTGCATACCTTTAAACAAATATATATATATATTTTTTTTAATGTAATCTGTCCCAGGGTGCCATTAATTAAATATTTGGATTAAGTTGGCTATTGAATTAATTAAATTGTAATACTGCATTCATTTAGAGTCAAAATTGAAAGATTTAATAATATAAACTACATTATTGCATACTCTTAGGCATACATTTAATGGAATTAGAAACATTCAAATATAATACATATGTATTTGTATACTACAATTTGAGATATTTAATAAGTATGCATTATTTTAAATATTTTTTTTAAGGGGTGTAATTTATTATTTAAAATTTTAAATATGTAATAATAATAATTATATTATTGGATACTTTTAGGCACATATTTAATGGAATTACAATCTTTAAAATATATATAAAATATAAAATATAAATTACCTTTAGACTTAAATTTAAGATTTTTAATAAGTATTGCATTATTTTAGACATAATTTTTAACAGCACTTACTTCTCAGCTTGAATTTCTCTATGCAAACGAGAAAAAGATCGATTTGAAGGATTGCTTTGATCGGTGGCCCCCGGATAGATGGTATTTTCCGGGAAACTGGGGTTTCGCTGCAACGCAGTTTCCCTGAGAACTCAGAGCCCGCCCCCTCCCCATGTCTGTCGCCGCCTGGCAGTTGGGTTCGATTTATCATCGTTATCGTCGTGTTTGGCGTTTAATATGCAAATCGGGCTCACGCATGAACGCCCAAACATATGCAACAAGACACGAGCGGGCCAAATGCGATAAATATGTTGATGTGGTCGTGTTTTCCACGACAATACCTACTACCCACCGTCCCCCTTAGAGCCTCTACCCCCCATCCAGAGCTTCCGCTCTTTTTTCCAGCCGCATTCTTCATTAAAAATAATGAAAATTGAATTTAATTCGCTTGTCAGGCCTAATTATAATTATGTTAATGGCGCATGTTTTTCCACAAAATTTACACAATATTTGTACAAATCGTCAGCGAATTTCGCTGCATTTCCAGGCCGATAATAACCGCGGCATCTCATTGCATTCCATTACATTATGTGTCGGTGTCGGTGTCGGTGTCGGTCTCGGGGTTTTCGTGTTTCATTTAGGACGGGCTAATTGCGAGTGCTTTAGCCTGATTGTAACGCTCAATATTAGCAGTGTACTCCATAAATAGGAATTTACATAAAAGGTTTTTTGATGAAGTATTTTCTGCCATCCCTACGAAGAACCAACTTATTTTGAAGGATATTAAACTCACTTTTAATCTTAATCTTAAGTTATGCAAAAATCTTTTGACGCTTTATCCGCACAATTGGAATCGCTCTTTGGAAAAATCGCAACTTTTCATCTTAGACGTTTTTCGCGTTCTCCATTTTCCCTTTCCCTTCTCCCTTCGATTTTCTCCTTTGGCCAAAATTCATTCGCTTGTCGCTAATTTTGCCACTTTAGTTTACCCAACGATATGGAAACAATCGCTGAGCTTTAACCAAACGGAGGAGAGGAGGCCCATGGGCGTAGTGAAGTGGAGTGCGAAAAGGGGTGGCACACTGTGTGGGGGATGGGGAAGACGGGGGACCTTGTGGAGTGGCATTTCGGTTTTTGGGCAAGTCGGCTACAGCGATTGAATTTAATTAGCTTATCATGAAAGCGTATTCCACATAAATTTATCAAAATTGCTTTACACAGCATCGGAGACAGGGGCTGCCGCCAACGGAGGGGAGGGAATGTTCTGAGGGGGGTACAAATTGCATTACGACCCGCCCATTAAACTGATAAAAACGAGAGCCCGGACCTCTCTCTCCCTTCAATGGGGGGTGGCGGCGCAGGGCGACACTTTAAAGTTGATGGTTCGAGAGAATCTAAAATCAAATTTATTAACGCACATTACAACGCGCACACTTCATAGCACACCCACCCCTCCCCCCACACACACAGGGGCAGGGGGTGGGTGAGGGTGCTTCAAAATAATACAAAGGCCGTTGCCTTTTGTTTTCCGGCAACGCGTGCGGAAAAGTATTTGTTTTCACGCCAGCGAAAGCCACGGAAGTGTAGTGTTGGTAAATGAAGAGAGAAAAAAACCTATAACAAAATATTTTTTTTTTTTTTGATATTTACCCTGGTCAAAGGGTTATATAGTTTTTGTCAGAAGTTTTTTGGCAGCTTTAATAGCTCAAGTTTTACTGCCCGTTTTTACTGGAAACTGACCAAAGTACAGTGTTGGTAAATGGGAAGGAAGTAAAAAAAAGGAAGCTAGCCTAGTGGTTCTAGAATTTTAATCAAAATTCATATATGTATATTTTTTGTAATATTATTTATACAAAAAAAAAAACCCTTTCTCGGCGGGATTGTTTTTATAGCAACTTTAGGGCTCTATAGTTTTATTCAAAATAAATATTTTTCTATGCGTTTCACAAGCTCTTGATCAGCACTAAACGCCGATTAGATCTAGCTGTCCCTCTGTCTTTTTCTATACAAAGTCTCGAAAGTATAGTGCTGGTAAACGAAGAATTAATACCTTCTTCGTTTGAAATATTCAAAAAATACCTCAATAACCATGTGAAACTAGTTCTTCGACCTTTCAAGTTAGTTACATTTTCTATTCTAATCCATCATAGACTTTTAATATATTTATATATACTATACATAGTAATTATAGTATAGTAACCAAATAAAAGGCTGAGAAAACTAATAAAAAAATGCTTGAAAAATCTATAAACCTTCAATTTAAGTTTCGCTCCTTAATTACTTTCCCATCAAAACCCCAAACAAACACAGGATAAGCTCTACCAGACCTGCTCATTCCGCTCAAGTAGCTACGCCAAAACACGTATCTGTGTCATTATGGCCGCCCATTTGGGCCAGGCTCACACACACATCCGCTCAGCGGAGGTAAGCTTTCCACGCCTTAAGCCGCTTTCCCCGCCTCTGATGGACTTATTTCGCCTTATCGACGGGGCCTGTGAGGCGCCACTTTGATAGCAGACCAACTGTGTCAATTGATAAGCAATCGCTAATCGCGAGACAAAAACATATGAAGAACTATATATACAAAAAATGATGTATATAAAACAATGTATATAAAAGAATGCATATAAAACATATATGAATAAAAATGTATAAGAGAAATTAAGAGCAGATAAGAAAGTAAGTGTAATGAAGGTTAGTGTGGCCGCACTTCAAAGTCACGTAATAAACCAACTGAATTATATACCAAATAGAAGATACAAATTAAATAAATTCCGGATTAGATTTTAAGCCACTTTAGAACCTTAAATAAGATATATATTTAGTTACCCAAATATTATCCACTTAATATATATTCTAAATTATTATTATTTTGTTTCAAATTGTCCCAGAAATGCCACTGGGCGGGGCAGTATATTAGGGAGCCGCCGTAAAGGGCTTCCAGTACCACAATATCGGAGGCATTTGTGCGTGAAATTACATTGAAAATTTAATTGTGCACACACGCACACCCAGCCACAAAGTGCTGCAGGTTGCTGGGCATTAGATACGCAAAATTTGTCCATAAATTAAAATGCAGCAACACCCCAAAGCTACCCAAAGGCCGCTCACTTTTCCAGTCCACTTCGTCGGGTTTTCACAGATAAGAATAGCGGCTATCGCAGGGAATCGTTCACTGACCGCAGCCAATGCTAAAGGCATTGATTTTTCTGGAAAAATATGAATAATAATATACAACATATATAGATTTTATGAGGGGGAAAAGTGAAAAACTGACCCGCAATGTAGCATAAACCCCGATCCACAGGGCTGTCAAAAATCTGGGTTAACGAAACGGAGAGCTACCGGGGCGCTGGCCACCTTGGGGAAGGTCTATGGATTAAGTATTAACAAGTATAAACGGCACACAGAAACTGGCAAACTTTTCGCACGCAATCATTAGTTGATTGTCTATCGATCTGTTGGATTTTCCTCGCGGCCAGGAACGCTTTTCCGCGCCTTTCAGTTGCAGTCTCCGCAACCACACACGTGGAAAGTTGCCGAGTATTTCTGCTGTGAAAAAACTGTGGAAACCCCTCAGCTGATGCAATTTTCCTGTGCGAAAATTAACAAACAAATGCACAAACACACACACACAGTCGCCACGAGTGTGGCAAATGAAAATGCGCGCGCGAGAATTCAATTTGTGGAAAAGAAAATGGTGTTGGCTAAGGGGAAACTAGCGTGTTGGCTATGGCTTAGCCTGCTGCCTGTTAACTTGAGGTTACCTACCCTCCTCCTCATCCTCCCCATCCTGCTCCTCCTCGATTTTCCGCCCACTTTTCCGTAGACTTTTCCATATGAGGGCCAGCAGCCGGAAGGAAATGCAAGCGAGCAAACGAAGCAAATACTCGGAGGCGGAGGTTGGCGAAGTGGTCTCGGTCTCGGCTTCGGTTTAGGCTCTGCGGAAAAGCAGCAGAAAAGCGGAAAAGCAGCGCGAATGTCTTGGCTTAGACCAAAAATTGGCACAACCGGAAGTCGATTGAGCTGGCTGTCGCCAATCACTCGGAGGGGGCGCTGCTGGTTGGTGGCTTCTAACCCGGAATACCGCACAGTCTTGAGAAGTTTGAGGGCTGAATAAAGCCACTGATAACCCAACTTTAGCGAGCTGACTTTGTCCTGCAAAAATAAACATTTGCATAGAAGAACTTCTACAGATATCGCCTGTATTTATTTCTGTACATCGGCTTTAAAGGTTTAAAATCATGTGAATAACCCACAAGTTGTGTAAATAATGCCTAAAATGATTAATTATTTGCTATGTTTGAAATGGGGGAAACATTGAGCAAACTCAAAAAGCAACCTGCTTATCTGCATTGCTTGTTGAGCAAGATGTTTGATATTTTCTATAAAAAAAAAGAATGACCTTGATATATTTTTAATCTTATCAACATTTGCACAAAAAATCAGCCAAAAAAATGCTTTCCAGGAGTGCAAAAAATGTCAGATTAACACTTGATTACCTAGAAACATTACCTATCTTTTGGTTTAAGTTTTGTAGATTTACTTACTTTTTTTGTCTTTGTTTGTTAGGTTTAAATCTAAACAAATTCTTGGGTTTGCTGCTTGTTTATTTTAATTAAGCTCATGTATAAATTTAGTTTCTTAATGCATTTTCTCATTAGGCCAAAACTGAATGTTTTAGCAATGCGATTGCCAGGCCAACGTTGGAACACATTAAACAGATCCAGCAAACAATTGATCCAGGCATCAAAGAACTAGAAGTTAAGTACACAGAAAATTAGAAGTATTTTCTGGTCTTAATATTAAGCTGAATATATATTTATTACCAAATAAATTTTATGGGATATTAGGAATTTTTATAAATATAACTATAACTATAAATATTAAGCTATATAACTACATAGCCATAAAGCCAGCTTTATATTTATAAAATAATATAATTATAAAGCTATATAGTCAACTTTATAGTCAGCATTATAATTATATTTTTAAGGTAATACTTATAACAATTCTTAAAATAAATTAGGTAGAAAATTAAGAACTCCTAGAACTATTACTATATAGTACCTATAACTACCTATAACCACTTCTCAGAGGAACATCAGCAGACATCTGAAATAGTTGTAACTTACGATTTAAAGACACAACAGACACATCGAAAATAGTTTAAAATTCGTGATAATTTGAATATTTCAACTCAAAGTAAGGCAATTGTTTTTTTTTTAATAAATTCTTATTTAATTTCCTACTTTAAACTCGTTTTTAAATGTGTTCTTCATGTTTTAAAATGTTTTCAAAGTTAACTACATTCTAAGAAATTTTTGGAACTCCAAAAGTCTTTCCAAGTGTCTCCTTGTTATGCCTAAATATTATAAAAATAACAACAATATAGTATATAATTTAAGTATAAATATGCTTTAATTCTATATAATTTGTAACTTAATTAATTGCATTTTCCTACACATTTCCAACATCACTGCGCTGTCGAAACACTTTCCATTGGCTCGGTGCATAGGTGGCTTGTCCTGCTCCCTGCTGGAATACAAATGATGGCAATCTGTCTGCCCGGCTGTTGGGTGGTAGGTGGTGGCTCAAGTGGGCAGATTCGAGTGGGAGGTGCGGTCTGCCACGCCCCCTCGTCTGCACATCGCGTCCGCGTGTATGGCCAAAATATTTCTATTATTAATGTCTGTTTATCTGCATGCGACGATGTCGCTGTGAGCTTCCACTTACCACCCACTTGCCAACCGATTTTCGAACCCCCCTATACATAGACTATATACATATATATCTATATAGCATATAGCTCTCCGATCCGCGGGGTGTCTTTGTTTACGCTGCTTTATGAGCTTCGATTAATTCTGCGCGTAAATGGCAAGAGGGAAAGAGGGAAGAGTTTTCCCTGGCAATTTGTTGCTGCTATCTGCGAGGCTATATATAAACAGTGTTTATTAGTTGTTGTTGTTATTGTTGTTGGAGCGATTAAAAGCTTGGATTCCGTTCTTTCCCCGCTCTCCCCTTGGTATAAAAATATTGAAGACGTTCCGCGCAGGGCGGGGGCGAGGGAGAGCGCCCAAAAATTAGCACTTTCAGTTGAGTTATCAAGCCATTAGCTGAATTATCTGCTCGGTTGAGTGCTTATTAGTTGTGGAATTTGTACAAAAAAACGCATTTATTTACTTAACGAATTTGTATAAAAAATATATGTAATTATTTATTTATTACTTATTAAATTTATTTATTATTAAATAATAATAATAAATAAATGTATTAATTTATTAATTACTTGTAGAATTGATTTAGGAAATTGGTATAAAAATATATTTATTTACTAATTTATTACTTATCGCATTTGTATAATAAATCAATTTATTTATTTTCAACTTGAAGAATTTACTCAGAATTTGGTTTAGAAATTCGTTTATTTACTAATTTATTACTTATAGAATTTGTATACAAAAGAAATGTATTTATTTGTTTTATTAACATTTTATTTGTATTTACATTTATATTACATTTAAGTTCTTCAAGTAATCAAAATAAATAAAGCGAGGCGTTTCTCTGAGAAATATAAAACTACAATAAACATTTAAGGCAATAACTTAGAGTTTTCTGAACAACTTTTATTTATTTCAAGCATTTATAGGCAAACTTAATTTAACTAATTAATTATTTAAAATATTTTTGAAACGAATTCTATCAAAATTAGAATGTAATTAAAATATTTGTATATTGAAACAAGCCTTATGTTTTTTTTTAATGTAAACCTAGGAGATGAGACTGTTGCCTGCAGATAATATAGAAATTATTTTATTTTAAACTGGAAGTTTATGGGGTAATAATAATTATACAAATTAGTTTGTATTAATTATAATTAATTAATAAATTATTCAAATTATCATCATAATTTAGGTGTATTATTTATTTATATAATTATTATCATCAATTTAATTAATTAATTATAATATTCATTACAAAACGCATACATTTCAGCTCTGAAAGCTCTGCTTTGCTTGGTTTTATTATTAATTTAAGAATGTAAAGCTAACAATTCGTTAAAATAATAAATCTGCATTTTAAGTTTAAATTTTGTCAATTCTCGTGCTGTGTACTTTCTTTTTCTACCGGACAAGGCTAGATCTCATCTGCTGTTGACGCTGATCAAGAATATATTTGATTTAGACGCTCGGAAAAGTCGGCTTCTTAACCGTTTTCAAGCTTCTGACTGTATATAATACCTATAAAGCCTTCAAGGGTATATGAATTCGCCAATATGTGGACATTTTCCAGGTAGACTTTGAAGGGATTAAAAACACACATCATTTGTATACTCTAATTAATGTGATAAACCCTTTCCCTCACCCTCTTGGCTGTGCAAAAACCCAGACAAGGCCGTGAATATGGCAAATCAACAATTAAGCACCTCGCAGAGGTGACATCACCCCGCGGCCCCTCGATGCACTCGCCGTTTATTGAGGAAAGTCTGGTCGTAAAAAACGTAAAAAAACGTCGCTTGTAAATCTTCCGAAAAAGCTTTGCCGGCCGCCAGAGTTCCCCTCTAATCGCGTGTGTACTTTACTTTGTTTATATTTTTTTCCGCACATATTTACCAGCGATAATATTCGCCAATAATTACAGCCAGCAGTTTGCTGGCTCCCCCCCGATGTTGTAAATTTCCAAGGCAAATATGAAAGGGAAATCTGTCGACTCTGGCGATCAAATGTTTATTAACAAATGTGGCTTCTAGTTTCGGTGGTGTCGGTGTTTGGATAGTGACGCACCCCGTTCGGGGCAGAGATTAGGCGTTCTTGATAAACACGGCTAATAAACAGAGGCGGCGGCGAGTAAACAAACAGAAAACATTGCGAAAATATGTATAAAAATATCCGATTCGCACAGACACTGCGAGAAATTTGGAACGTAATTGAGCATATTATATATATTTTGTATATATTTATATATTTTGGAACGACGACTGACTTAGCCTGGGGTGTTTAAAGTGAGTGCAGCAGCGAGGAATATAATAATATCATATAATGATAATAATAATAATATAGTATTATAAACTATACACATACTAGAGGGCCCGCTATTGCATCCTCGCTTTGATCGGATGCAGATCCACACTTAAAATTTCGTATTAAATGAACAATATCGTAATTAAAAAATGTTAAAAGGTTAATAATAAATATTACTATTTTAATTATTCCTCATTTCCACACCACCAAAGAGGTAGAGGTTTCAGCGCATTTTTTTTTTTAGGTATAGTCCATAGCTATAGATTACCTAGTAAGGAAAAATCGACTTCGCTTTTTGTTCTTACAAATTATTTAAGCAGTAAATATTGGAAAATTTTGAGAACGTTTTTAATGCTTGCTTAGCGACCTTGCATTTAATGCAATTTAAATTTATGTTTTTTGTTCTTTAAAATAGGTTGCAGGTGGAATTAGAAAATTAAAATACCCATACGAATCTGGAAATATTTTTTCTGATTTAAAAAAAAAACTTCAAGTCTCTAAGACATGTGGTTTGGCCATGGCTGTGATATATCAGTCAGTCAGTCAGTCAGTCAGTCAGTGAGGACAAAGCATTTTATATATATACATAGATTATAAAATATTTGATACATCTTTATTATTTTCTATATTTTATAATACTTCTTGCTTATATTTCATATGTATGTCTGTATTAATTAATAATTTCAAGGTAAAGACTGATTTAAAAGCTATTTTGTTATCAGAAAACTTGTATATTATTTCCTTAGTTTTTAGATAATATTAGATATAATATCTTTTACTATTAGATATTTCATTATTATTTGTAATAAAATAAATTAATTTCAGTTTACTTCTTGTATAATTTGATGTATATAAATCACAAATAACTAAAAGTGTGATTTCAAAGAACACTTGTACATTAATTTCCTAGATCTCAAAGGATATCCATATGAAAATATATTATTATGCACTTTTATTATTTTTACTTATTTATACATTGTTTAGTTTACTTCCTGCTTAATCGGAAATATTTGTTAATTATATATTCTCTATATAAGTCATAAATAACTAAAGGTTCCGATCGATTTCAGAGCTATGAAGTTATAAGAAAACTCCCAAATGATTGCCTCAGTTATCAAGGGAAATTCTCAGAAGAATCACTCCGACTTTAGTTATGACTGATATATTTCTCTTTCCCCCATTTTCCCCCTGTGTACCCCTTTGTGTGTGTGTGTGTTTGCCTGAGCTTTTCGCCATCGATGTGCGAATTGCTCTTATCTAATGAGTCGATAATGAGGGCGAGTGGCGGCGGTGGCAAAGGAAGTGCATTGCATGGGCTTAGTGTTAGCAGTGGTATTAGTAGTGCTGCGGGTTCTGGTTCTGGAAGCTTTTCTGCCTGGCCAGCGAGTGCCAGGGAACCTGGAGGCCGACGTGACCGGCGGCACATCGCGGCCGGCGCAAAGCTTCCCGCGGGTTCTGGGAGTGCTGGGATCGTAGCTACATGGCGGCGCCTATATAAGACCCCATGCTGGGCGTGCGTCCCGCGCATACTGCAAGCAGCTCTTCCCGCGTTCGGTTCGCTTCGAGGCTCTCCTCCTCCCGCAGTTTCCCCCCGGATTATTTTCCGCACTTTCCGCACATTTCCCCGCACATTTTGCCCGGCTTTTAAAATCAGCATGTGGTCGAAGGCTGCCATCACCGGAGCCCTGCTCGTCATGGGCGGCGTGCTGTCCATCAGCGTGGTGGATAACTTTGCCTATGTGGATCGCTCCCTGCCGGTGGCCATGCCGCAGGCCAAGGGTCTGGTGGCCAAGGAGTAAATCAGCAGTGACAGACAGACAGTGCAGAGAAGGAGGTCTCAAGGTGGCTAAAGTAATCCAGGACGAGCCCAGTTCCCGATGAAGGAACTGCAGTGTGATCCTCCTCCCATTGGTGGGGTGCAGGGAGTGTCCAGCTACTCCAGCTTTAAACCAAGCTGTACATAGTTGGGGTTCCCCCGAATGTGACTCTTATACTAGCCACCTGTTTTGTGCCTGCCGGAACAACTAAGCTTTAATTTATGTTACATTTCTCTTTTATATATTTTTTGTTTTTTTGTGTTAAGTTGTAAAGTTATAAAGTTCCTTATGTGTAAGCAATAAAATATTTAAGTTTTGAAGTGTATTTCGATCGATGAACTTGCCGGGGATTGTTTTTCTGGGGCTCTTGTTGGTGTTAAAATCTCATTAATCGAAATAACTTGAAGAACTCATCACTGTGTGTGAATGTTTTCTTGTTGATATTTTTGAATATTTAAGAATCTTGTGATCCCATTGGTCCTTTTAGCTTAATTCCCTCTAGAGCTCTTCAGGCTTTACGTTCCTTTGAGTCTCCTGAGGAGAGTTGGGCTGCTTCTGGCCATCTCCACCTACTTTCTCGGCTGCTCTCTTGGCCCTCTCGTTAAGCAGTCTCAGCTGGGACTTGCGGGTCAGGATCGAGGGCACCCTGGAGCGGGACAGTTGCAAGGGCACGGTGCAAGTTGGCGGTGGCATGATCTCGGCATCAGTCAGTTCACGTACCTTTGCTGGAGCTGCAACTAGAGCTGCAGCTGCAGCTGAAGTTGAAGGTGAAGGTGAAGCTAAAGTTGAAGCTGAAGTTAAAGTTGAAGCTGAAGTTGAAGTTGAAGCTGAAGTTGAAGCTGAAGTTGAAGTTGAAGCTGGAACTGAACCTCGAACTGAACCTGGAGCTGTTGTGTTTTTCCTCTTGGCTGCTTCCTTAGCAGCTGCTTGCTCCTTGGCCATTGCCCAAACATTTGCTGGAAACTTTATCATAAGCGGAGCATTCGCAGAGGCAGAGGCTGGAGCAGGGACAGGCGAAGGACGTGCCTGGGGTTTTCCTGCCACTCCCATACCCAAGCCCATGCCCATGCCCACTCCCATACCCATTCCCATTCCTTGCAAGCCCAAGCCTGATTCTGCCCCAGCACCTCTGTATCCCCCTCGACGTGCATTCTGATGGGCGGCCGCCCTGAGAGCCGCCATGGTGGGCAGCCGGAAATTCGGTGGCGGCTCCACAATGATTCGTTTTGGCTGCACCGGCGGCGGTGGCGGTGGCGGTGAAACCGGTGGACGTGGCGTGGGCCCTGGCCGCAGGCGGGCAATGCTGGGCACCAAAGGCTTCGGCCAGGTGGAGCAACTGGCCACCTCATCGGCCCCACCGCTGGCCACAAACGCCTGCAGCTGGCTGGCACTGAAGAGTATCTTGCGCTGCTCCCCATTGGGCTTCTTGTGGACGGCCAGGAAGCGCGACTGGCCGTTGCTGGTCACCTGGCTGATGGACACATTCGGACCGAAGAGCTTCAGGTTCTCGCGCAGCTGGGCGGTGTCCTTGGCGGAGGCCCCGAGCTGGGGATGGGGATGGGGCTGTGGCTGGTTGGATGCAGCAGCTGGCGGCTGCTGCGGTTGCGGCGGCGGCGGCGGTTGAGGCTTCGGCGGTTGCGGCTTCGGTGGCGAAAGCCACATCGGTGGATCCTCGTTCAGGTTCTTGGGTATCACAAAGGGCAGGCGGGCTGGCTGCACAATGACCTTGGGATAGATCTCATTCTCCAGCGGATTGATCACGTGCGACAGGTAGTTGGGCACCGGCGGCAGCGGCGGAGGCGACTCCATTCGGGGACGGCGCTTATATGGCTTCCGCGTGGAGGCGCCGCTGGGTCTGGTGCCCAGCGGAGGACGACCGCGCCTGCGTCCGCGGATGCTCTGGGCGCTTTGGACGGTGCTGTTCGGGCCCATGGCCCCCCCGTTCGGGGGGAGCTGGGGTTGGGGCTGGAAGATCGGTAGGCGGAATTCAGAACGCACGGGCGGCACATAGAGGTCCACCAGTTCGATGACCGTGTTCGGCTGGATCACGTACTCGCGCTCGACAAGGGCCTGTGAAGTGGAGGCGCCGCCGGCTGAGGATGAGGATGAGGATGTGGATGGGCCGGGTGCTTCGTCCGGCGGGGCAACTGGTGGGCCCGATGCGATTACTGCGATTTGCTGGGACATGGTTTTGACTGAAAGAGAGAGAGAGAGAGAGAGAGAGAGAGGGGAATGCGAGGGATGAGGTCACTGGGTATGGAGGATTAAAGTGGGTAAGAGTGGGTCAGAGTCACGCCCTTGAGGCACCACATATTAATTTGCATTTGGTTTAGGCCTCATTTGCCTTTATTTCTGCTGACTCCTCAGCCTAAAGTCCCTTTGGCATTGTCTTTGTCGGCCACTCAACAAATACACTGGCAAAAATGAGGAAGGTAGTAAGTAGTGTGTAGGAAATTGCAGGCAAAACATTTTTTTAAGTTGAGAAATAATAATATAATAATGATATTATAGAAATTAATATGCAAGGGAATTTGACATAAGAAATAGCTAGGACAATGCCGAGATTTAGCACTGGAGTGTTATGAGTGGTGTGGCAGAGAAATTCGCTTACTCGCGGAGTCAGGACTTGGGGCACCCCTGCTCGTATGTTTGAGGAAACTAGCTGCATTGATAAAAAAACTACAAATAAGTAGAAATTATAAAACTGGGTTAAAAATAAGGCAAAACATATCTCTCCTTGCTTGTACATTACTTTATACGTATTCTATAAAGCCTAAAAATCATCTATGTATATCCTTTACATGCTATATATCCTATATATCCTATATATCCTATATATCTTATATATCCTATATATCCTATATATCCTATATATCCTATATATCCTATATATCCTATATATCCTATATACATATTTTATGTATATTTATATACCTACCTACTACCAGGAAACCCTCTTTGGTTTTTAAGTAAATTAAAAACTCAGCTTAATTTAAAGCCAAACAAGTAAGTTTGCATTTTTTCTCTCAGTACTGGCACACACCACACACCCTCCCGCACACCCTGCCGCTCACCTCCTTCCTTACTCACTCCTCCCTGACAACCCCCTTACCCCCCGACCCACACACACACACTCGCACAAAAAATGACTGGCAAGCCGCAAATACTTTGTCAGGCTCAAGTTGACAGTCGTCCTGGGTCCCTGAATCCTGAATTCCGAGGCGCCATAGGCTCGCTCCCCCTCCCTCTTTTTTTTTTGTTGCTTGTGGCCTCCACGCATTTGACACTTTTTTGCGGCGCTCCCTGGCCCCACCCACTATTTCTCCCTGTGTAGCCGCCTGTGGAGGCATTTGGCAGAACAGATTGTTGAAGATTTGATTTCGGGCAGAGAGAGCTTTGCCACTGGACTCTGCCACCAGAGGCAGGAGGAGGAGGAGGAGAAGGAGGGGCCGGAGCAGGGCAGAGTCCTGCCTGGAACAATCGTTAATCTAATGAAAGATGACATTTCATGTGGGCCTGGAGATGTTTATGTCCCAACAACACTTGTGACCACTAGCGTCTCCTGCTCTTGTTACTGCTTTTGCTGCTGCTCCTGCTTCTGCTTCCACTCTCACTCTCAGATGGCTCTTCCACTTGCTCGCATCTCATCCGATTTGTTGGGGGCATCCATCATGCCCCGGCCCTTGGCTTTCGGGGCTTTGATGAATAAGCGGCTAGTTAAGCAGGGGTGCCCAGGCAGCCGGAGGCAGGAGGAGGTGCAGCGAATGAGAGAGCTCTGCCAGCGATCAAAGGTCAATTTACAGGCCAAAAAGTTGGCCAGAGTTGGGAATTAGTTCAAGAATTAATGCCTTACTTTAGCTTTAAATGATATTTACATAATTGTGGATGTTATTTATATTGGAATCCTAGTACCAGTCTCAGTCATAGTCGTAGTCTTAGTCACACACCTAGTCCTAGTCCCAGTCCTAGTCCTTCGCCTACTCCTACTCCTACTCCTAGTCCTTGGTCCCTGCTTCGCTATCTCAATTCAGTCCGAGAGTCTCATTAAAGTCCAGTTCCATTTTCTCGGTGCACTTATCCCTAAGCCATCACTCCATGCCCCCTGGCAGCCACTCAGCTGGCCAATAAAATTTGATTAGCCTGAGAACAGGACGAGGACGAGGACCTTCCAAAAGCAACCAAGAAGGTCCTCGGGAAATATGAGAACTTGCAGCCTCTGAAGAAAAGGGGTGCGGCGGGGACATGTGTATTGTGTATTCATGAGGCCAAGCGACAGGACATCAGGCAACTTTGGGTTAATTTACATTATAAACTTTGAATATTTTATTGTTTGCCCGGGCTAAGGACACCAGCTGGCGACGCTCCAGGCTGCCCGCCTGGCTCCTCCTCCTGCTGCCCGGCCACATTTATTGACACTTTTGGTGAGGCTGGAGGAGGTCCTTTATCCGCAAGGTCCTGCGGTCAGCAAGGGACGGGCACCATGACTCTGATTTAATGGCGGCATCAACATTTTTGGCCAGATTATGTGATGGAGGCAGGAGCAGGTCCTAGGGTCGCTAGGCTACGGCCATTAGCCTGGCCAGCGCCAGGCTTTCGGGCTTCCAAGCATCGGGTTGCCAAATAATTAAACAATTTTCCGTTTTTCCGTTGCCAAATCAACCGCAGAATTATGGGCGCCAGGTGGGTATTTAATTGAGGGTCAAAATTCAAATTTTCAAATTATAAATTGCAAGTGATTCCGAAAGCGATACAGTAACCAGCCAACCCTCAGTTTTTTCAGCGAATTTCTTAGTTAAGACACTTTAAATCGGCAATTATGGCAGGCAGTTGTTACTGGCAAAGTTTAGCATTGAAAAAGGATGAGGCTTCATTTCATGTTCTATTTTATTTGAATTTGAAATATTCAAAGGTTCTGATTTTAAATAGAAATATATACATTTTTTCAGTAGCTTTAAATGTCTATTTTAAATCTATTCAGCATTTCGTTATAGAAAATTGAGGCTTTATCTTAGACTTTATTTTATTGCTATTTTATTGCAAATGTTTTGATTTCAAAGAGAAATATACTTATATTTCTATTCAAATTACAGGAAATTATTGTAGGAAATGTAATTATAGCAGTTTATCATATCGTAAATTATTTTATTCGTCTTTGAGTCATGCAAAAGTCGTGACTTTAAAAAGGAAATATAAACATATTTCTAGAAGCTTTAATTTGTCTTATAATTTTAGGGAGTTGTTATTGAAAATTTATCATTTATTATTATTATTAATGTTATTTACTATCATTATTATTATTAATAGTTTAAGGCATCAATCAGTTAAGACTTAATTATTTTTATGCCTCAAGCATGCTAAAGTCCCGACTTTGCACAAGGATAAGCTACATATTTCTGTCAGCTTTAATTTATATTTAAATTCTAGTAAATTATTATGGAAAATGTAGCACTTACTAACTTCATACATAATTATTCCTTTATAAAAATATTTTTAGTAGCTTTAGTTTCTCGTTCAGTTTCAGGGAATTGTTATTAGAAATTTGTCATTTAATTGTTAAAGTTTGAAGCATCCTTAAAGACTCTATTAATTCTATTTGAAACAAGCAAATGATCTGATCTCGAAATAAAATGTATACACATGTCTGTCAGCTTTAATTTATATTTAAATTCTAGGAAATTGTTATGGGAAATTAAGCATTTATTTACATGTAGTTTGCGGCATCGTTTCATACTTAATTATTTTTATTTGAAATACGCAAAAGTCTTGATTTTAAAAAGAAACTTATACTTGATTCCAGTAGCTTTAATTTCTATTTTAATTTCATCAAATAGTTAGTGGTAATTTATTGTTTAATAAAAATGAGTTTGAGACATTATTTTTATTATTTGAAACACGCAAAAGTTCTGACTTTAAAAAGAAATTTATACTTGATTCCAGTAGCCTTGATTTCTATTTCAAAACAAGCTATTTTTTCAGGGAAAATGCTTTCAAATACAAGCTCCGTTTTCAGGAAAAACGCTTAGTAAATATATGAAATATTTTCAACAATTTTCTACTTATTTCCACCAAAATCATTTCTGTTCAGGGACATAAGGGGATATTAACATTGGCGGGCATTTAAGCCTGAATTTATTCCAGGGGCCACTTAGTTCTGGCTTTGCTCTCGCCATTGAAAATTCCACTTTATGGCCTTGGAACGTTTTTCCGCCCAAACCTGATGAAAGTAGAAACTTTCTGCTGCTAATCAGCTACGTGTCCTTGCGGGTGGGTGTTGGGTGTTGACTCAACGCGGCTTTTCGGGCTAATAAAAATACGAGACAGTTTAAGCCTGCGCCGCTTTTTGTGTGTGTGTTTGGTGTGCTCCCTTTGTTATGTTGTTGTTGAATATTAAGCCACATGTGAATATGAAGCCCTAAGCCAGAGCTCCTGTCCTGTCCCCGGGCATGGGAAATTAATACAAGGAACAAATAAATGCCAGGGATTAAGCAAAGGATTCTCCGCGGCGCCGCCCAAGGAAAACTCATTTAAAGAAAGGCTCTCTTATCGCAGCGACGGCATCGAAATTAGCCAAAGCAGGAGAGTGACTGAAAAAATGGAAACACTGGAGGAAAAACTGGGAGAAAACTGGGAAAAAACTGAGCGGCAAAGCTGGGACAAAGCGTATGCAGGCGGCGCTGCAGCGCAATAAATTATAATGCAAATCCGCATCCGAGATCACAGCAACAACAAAGGCTACAAAATGGGCATTAAATGCTTGCCACTTGACTGCGCCGCCCCCGGCTTTCCCCGCTTTTCCCCGCTTTTCCTCGCATTTTCTCGCTTTTCCTCACTCTTTCTTCCTTTCCAGTTTTTTCCTCTCCATCCTTGTTGTTCCTTCCATTTAAAATGATAAAAATCGCAAACAATTTCTATGCCCGAAGCAAACCGAGGAGAGGAGTTTCGTTGTCTTGGGGGGGCGATGGGAAAATCAAGGGGAAACGCGGCTGCTTTTCACTCACCAATCAAAGCGGCAATCACCAAATATTTCCGACTTTTCCGTCAACTTTTTTCGATTCCAAACTTTTTTGACCCGATCCGATCGAGCTGCAAACTAAAAGTGGACCAAACGATTGGCTTTACGACAGGCCTTAGAAATTCGACTGACAATCTGTCCAGAGTCAACTGGGGCACTGGAAGAATCTGAAAAAAAACAGGCCGACTTGGATTTGAGACTAGACGAATTACTGCAAGGTAACTTAAATTTATGAACTCATTTAAATGAGCCAAAGTGCCCGAAAATCGTCATTGAAGGTTCCAGACTCCTCGCTTGGGAATTATAAATGGGAATTTTGGTAGCACTTGGGACTTTGCACTTGGGAATTTTAGCGAGAAGCATGGCCAATGCCTAAGTAACGAAAAGCTTGAGTTACTGTGTATTTTTTGGGGGGGTAATGGTGGGACTTAATAAAAATTTATTTATTATTTATTAACCCACTTAAGACAGCCCGAAGTGCCCGAAAATGTTCTCTGATGGTTCCAGACTCTTCACTTGGGAATTATAAAGAAAAATTGGCTTTAAGAAGGGGTTGATTTAATTGAATATAGTTAGTATCAGAAATTAATATTAGCACAACAGTTGAGTAGTTTTCGTTTAAAATATAAATATTGCTATATTAAGTTTACTCAATTTTACCATTTAGTTAAGTTGTGTTTAAAATCCACAAACGACGAGGGGGAAAGTATAAAAGATTCCCCTGAAGGTGAAAATACACCACTGAGTACATCTTCTAAGCCCCCCTCGAACAGATGCCCTGCCCCGGCAAGGACCTGCTCTTATCCCAGCCCTGCCATGTGCGAAATTATAAACATATGTAAATGTTAAATCGAGTAATTCGGGGCTCGGTGCTCCGGTCTTGGGTCTCGGATCTCCCGGCTCCATTCACCCGTTTAATCCGCCGCAAAATGTTTGAAAATTGCGCTTTAAGGCGAAAAGTTTAAATGCGAAATGCTGACAAATGCGTTTCGTTTCGTTTCGTTTCGATGGGGGGCAGAAGGAGATGGGCATACACATGTATTCTCAGAGTTGGAAATTAAATTAAATTTCTTTATTGGCACTTTTTTCTCCCTGCATTCGTTTCATTTCGTTTGCCACGCATATGCATATGCAAAATCCGACCCGATCCGGCCAGAGGGTGTCCTCCTCCGGGGGTGGATGGCCAAAGCAATCAGCAGCAATAAATGATAAGCTTCGAGGCAACAAAGCCAAAAGCAAGAGACGCACACACACACACACACAAAGAAAGCGAGTTTGGGGGGAAATTCCTCTTTTGGGAAAATTCTGAAGGCCGGCCAGCAAGCGTCTTAGAGATGAGACCAGAGAGACTGTCACCCGCAGGAAAGGCGGCGTCCTGGGGGTGGCAAATAGGCTTTCTCCGTCCCGCTTTTCCCGCCCCTGGTCAATATCGAAAAATCGCAGCCAGGAGGTTGAAGCAGAGCCGGGGGGAGGTTGTTGTCTGGGGCTACTTTGCAACAGATTTGCCGCTAACGAAGCGCACGATTTCCAATAATGTGCAGAATGTGTCTGCGAGATGCGGAAGCGACTCTGACCCTACCCTGGATTTGCCGCAAGCGGGGGTATGCAGGAATTTAATACAATTTAATTTAGTCACTTAACAATTTTAAATCCAGTTTAAATTATTTATTTAGTTGAAATAAAAAGCAGTTCAGCAGAGCAACTCTTTGTGCTGATAATTGTTTAAGGAAATAGTGAAGCAGCACACAAACTATGCTAATTGAAAGTTCAAAAACCTGAAAAACACACTTCTAGCTTGCCTACTAATGTGCAAAAAGTCTCATACACACAAGGCAGTTTGTAAATAAAGATTTAAAATGCTAATTAATATACCTAGGAGGGTCTAATCTCAATCTCAGTGACAAAAATATAAATCTAATAAGAAATTTAATAATAAATATAACAAAAAAAGTATGTGCATATTTTTAAATCTCTTTATAATAAATTTTAATGTATTAATAGTTAAATAATAATATAAAAAATTAAAAAAATAATTATGCAAATATTTTTAAATATATTTATAATAAATTCCTAATATAATAATATAAAAAATAAAAAATAAATAAATAAATCTTAATATAATAATTAAAATAATTTTATAAATAATCCTAATACTAAATATAATTTCTAATATAATAATAAATATAACAAGTATTTTTAAGAGCAATTAAGTTCTTGTTCCACTCTACAGGGTACCCACCTAGTCGATCCTTCAACCTCCTCCCCTCCGCCACACATGTCCAAATACAATGCCTTGCGCCGGGGGTGGGGGCGGGCGAGCGGCACTCATAAAACGTCCTCCGAAAGGACACACTCCCACATTGAGATGTGACTTGTTAGCCGGACTTTGCCGTAATGAGTTCCCTTGTGGCCTTTTTATGGAGCCACCCAGGGAGGGGGCGTGGCGTGAGCCTTTCAAGGTGAAAGCCACTTAAAGCCAAGGGCAGGGCTCAACAATTTCCAGTTATCATGTGACAGTAATGAAGTGACAGACAGCAACAAGGAGCCGAGATCCGCCACGGCAACTCGATGACAACTCGACCGCAGGACGACGAGAGTGCAAATGCTCTGTGGGGAGTGAGGGGAGTTGGGGAGGGCAGCAGGACTCTCCCAGCAGGACGAGGGGGTGGGTCGACGCCCCACAGCGGTTCTGCGGTTCTCGGACAGCGGCCACATTAATTATTAATTGCAGAATAATTGCAAAATTGTGTTTGGCCAAGTTAATTTATGCAATAAAAGCGCGTTCACAGCCTTCCATTTTCCCGTTCTCCCATTTTTTAGGGATGGGTTTTCCTCCAGTTTAAAGTCTCCCTCCGTCTCCTCCTCCTCATGCTCCTCCGGCTGTAGTCAATTTGCCGCCGCCTTCATTCCGTGTAATTCCTTTGCTCATTTGGAAGTTGAAGCTCGAAGCTGGCGGCCTTTTTTTTTTTTGTCTGTGCCGGCTAATGAGCCACTGATGGTCATGACCCGGCGACCCTGTCCCCAGAAGGGCCAGGGAACGGGAGCGGGAATGCCACACGTTTTGAGCCGCAGCAATTACTTAATCATTTGCCTAACGACCGAAAGGCAGGCGAAGGCAACAACAGCAGAAATTAGCAAAAATTAAGTGCGAGCCGAAATGAATGGGGGCGAAGGCTTCACCGGACTCTACTCTGACTCTGGACTCTGGATGATTCCCTAAAAAATGCCACTTAATAAATATACTTAGCTGAACTTATCCCAGGCATCATCCCTGACCTTCTTCGATCACATTTTTTAATCGCATCGCTTCGATTCTTTATCAGCATTTCAAATGTCACATTTGCCCTGTCTCCTATCAATTTCCAATTCTACCGTCCTCTTTGTACGATTTCCAGCGGAAGTGAGAAAACAAACAAAAAATATCTATACGAATATTCAATTTTATTTTGAGAGAACAAAGAAATAGGAGCGAAGGTGGCTTACGGGTTGATTGAGGGGTGTTATGGTGTTAAATGGGTTGCAATAATGTGTGACTGACACCTAAAAGGTATTCCCACCGAAAGGTTTTGTTAACTTATCAAAACCAAACCAAATCAACCCAGAAATAAAAGATAATACCTTAATAAATTCAACTTAATAAAAGTACTTATTTCACGATGGCCTGAAGTTATCCCAGGTACATTTTCATCCATTATCCTGTCTCTTGGCATTTGTGTGCATTTGTCACGTATTGCGGCTTTTGGAAATATTTAAATAAAAATGTCGAACAAAAATATATAAATTTCAGTTTTTGCCTAGGGCCTGGCATCAGCATGAAGCAGAAGAGAATGTAGATTATTTTGTATACCCTTGCTGGGTATTGTAATTTTAGTCACCCAATAAACCATATATATTCTAGACAAGCATCAACAGCCCAGTTGATCCAGCCATATCACAAAGAAAACCAACATTTTAAACACATTTAATTCCTTATTGAAGTTTTTTTTTTTCTTTTTCAAAAATCTTAAGCTCAGTACTCAGTTTTTTTTTAATGTTTTTAGAATTTATATTCATGGATTTTCGATTTAAAATTCGGAAAACAGATTCATTTGCTAATTGCCAGGGTATAAAAACTTCGGCTTCCCGTACCTAGTTTCCCCTTTTTTAGTTTTTAATTTGTGATTTACACATGAAATTTATATTTCAACTTGTTCCCGTTAGCTGATATTTAATCCAATTTATAAAGATAATTGTGATTTGCTTTGGTAAAGAATAATACAATTACAGCCTTGGCTTTTTTTATAGTTTATTAATATAAGCATTATGGAAAATATTCTTCTCCTTATAGAATATTATTTTAAATGGCCGAGCACATTAAGAATTATTTTATCTCCCAGCTTAGGGAGAGCCTTCAGCTTGAGTTTCCTCATCGATACGGTACACCAATGTATTTTCCTTGGCCTTTTCCCGCACACACATACACACACACATACTTGGGGCTTCTCCAATTTCTATGTCGGAGTTTGGGGGATGGTAAAAATCAACATAAACATTTTTGATATTTCAAATATTTTTCATTTAAAATTCCTTGGCCGAGCAAAGAGCAGAAACAGCAACACGCTGGATTGAGATGCTCTGGGCCTTTATCCTGGCTTGTTATTATTATTATTCTTCAGCCATCTTAAAGCCAAGTTCCTGCCAGGGTGTGTGTGTGGGTGTGGGTGTATCTGCATCTGCATCTGGCTGTGCAGCTGCCAGATACTGTGTATCTTATGGATTTCAGCTCGGGCCCAGGCAAGCATATAAATCTATTATCCTTTAATTTAGCCACAGAAATAATGAAGCATGTAAGAGTCTTTTGTGTATCTTTGTGTGCCACGCCCACACAGCTATACCGTATACCCTATCCCCCATCCCCCACCCCCTCTCTACAGCATCCCTCCCCTCCCCCCTGACACACATAAATTCAATCAACGGCAATTTGCTGGCAGAGTTGCAAAGGCGTCCGCAAATGTGCAATTTATTTATTGTTACTACCAGTTTAGGGGATCTCCTCCAGCAGTTACCCAGTAATTTTGGTTGCCCCATATTTTGTTTAGGTATTACCTTAAAAGAGGGGTTTATTTGATACCCAAGTAACCTCTCAGATAGAAGGTTTGAACGTTAATATCTGAGTTTATTGGAGCTGTTTTGGTGGGCTTAAGTAGAAGATTTACTCGCTAATTACTTGTATTTTTATAGAGGGATTTAAGGGTAAAACAAAACTAAAACTAAAATTATAAAGAATGTCAAGCTCTAAATAAATAATCAGTTCGAAATTAAATAAAATCCGTAATAATAATGCTATCTTATTCAGCTTCATCTCTAAATATTATCAAGTAATTATTGCTTGTTAATAGAGCTTGATCTCCGCAGAGTTTCTCCCCAGGGTATTCCCCATATTCTGCACTCCATTTGGGTCTTTTTCGCCAGCCTTGTTGTTGTTATATCTGCAAATTGAATTTTCGTTTTGCATTTGTGCGATTTTCGGCAATTCATTAAAATTTCCCCCCATCGAGGAGGTCGCCTTGCAGCTGCAACTTGCGTTTGCTGGCAGGCAAATGGAAATGCAAATGCAAATTTCCCCCCCCCCCCCCCCCACACACAAAAAACCAAAGGGGGGAAACTCAAAGCGACGACAAAGCCAATGCGGAAAATTGGTAATACATGTGTGTGCGAGTGTGTGTGTGTGTGTGTGTGTGCTCCTCGAGGCCAAGGAAAATGTGGCAACATCTGGCCTGGCAGCTGCCTTAATTAGTTAATACGAAAAGCGAATTGCTCGGCTTCGACTTGGGAAAATTCGGGAAAAGCCTCGCTGGCTGCCTAACGAAGTCGTCGTCTCTCATCGATAACTCTCGATATTTCTGCCTGCATATATATATATCGACTTTCCCGATTAACTGCAGCCGGACTAATCGCATCACAGGGAATTATCCTTGGTCCGGCGATTGATTTACGGTTCCGCGTGTGTCCGGAGCAAGGAGCTGCTCCCACTGCGCGCTCCTTTTAAGCTGCTGCAATCTTGGGATATTCGCAATCAATTCCATTTGATGTCGCACAAGGCGCCTCCCGGGCATGCCACGCCCCCTCGATGGGCCTATGATTTATGCGAGGCAACAGGTGAAGGCTCTAAGGAGGAGCAGCAGCAGGATGAGCTCTGGACGCGTTTTGCACTGCAGAAAAAGGATGTTCCTCTATAAAACAACGGATTTAAAATTGTAACTATTAAATACTGTAAATACTGTAAATACTGTAAATACTTTAAATATGTACTGTAAATAATGTAAATATTGTAAATTGTGTAAATACTGTAAATACTTATTAATAATTATGAAATAAATAAAAGAATTAATAATACAAACCAGTATTCATTTATTTTTATACCCAAAACTCCCTTGATATATGTATGTACCTTTTCCTGCAAATATGTCCTCGAAAATCAAGCTTTATATAAATATATTTCCTTCCCGTGTGGGTGTCGCATCCTGGCCGCTGCCACGCCCTCTGCGGGCCGGGGCGTCAACTTTTCGCGCCTCTCGTGCGCTCGCCTCGTAAACTGTCCCCCGCTGACGTCACACTTGGCATGCAGGACACCACTGCTTGGCGACGAGTCCTGGGCGGGGGGATATGCAGCCGGAACCGTGGTTGGAATCGGAATCGGAGCCGTGGGTCGGCGGGAATCGGGAGTCGCAGGATTCCCACTGCCAACTGATTAAAATGCGTTGCAGGACCATAAAAAAAAGAGAAGCCGGGAGACGGAGGCAACGACTGCGCTGCCAGCGTCGCTGCATTTGCATTTATATTGTTTTGACCCCAGCATTATTATCATTTCTTTTCTCCCATTCACATTCCCATTCCCACTACCACTCCCACTCCCACTGCCCTTCGTCCTGCCACTTGGCGGACACGTACACACCGAGTCCTTTACTCCCACTGATCCTTGATTATGCCCGCGGCATAAAGCCAACTTTTCTCGCACTTTCCGCGCGAAAAGTTCATCTTCGCGGGTGTTTTATGGCACTTTCCTAACCCAAAACTTCAAGACATCTTATAAAGCGACAGAAACTGACATAGATAGGGAGTAGGATGAGGAAAAGGATGTAATATCCGAGGCTTAGGGGGGCCACAGCCCTGCAGGTTCTAAAAAGTGCACAGAATTAACATGTTCATATAATACATCTTACAATATGTTTTTTATTTCGCGTTAAACAGCTTTTAAAAAACAAAAGTACCAACACCATTATCTGAAATTAATTATAAACATGGGAGAATATAGGTATATCCGTTGGGATTAATATAATCATTAAGCAATATATGTATATCAGTTTTTTGTATTCTCCATGGTTTCCTCGATTGTTGATTGCGAATATCAAGCGTTTTCTGCTCAGCCGTTTGTCTCAGACTCCTCGTTCGTAAGTCTATCTGACAGGCATTCCGATTTTCCTTTCACTTGTTCGCAGTGCACACGAGTACACGCACGACAATCGTAAAGTCCAGAACTCTAACTTTTACCCCAAAGGTAACTCTACCTAATAACGACAACCACATTAACGATTGTATTTCAAATAAATTTCAATTTCAATTTAATCTCCGACATATACATATTATTTATCAGTTAGGAATACATAAGCATTCGTATACAAAAGATTAATCCGTAATGCCAGTCAGATCTTCAAAAATCGTTTTATTTGATTTATTAAAGCATTTGAAACCGTTACTAAAAAAAGTATCCTTATCTTTTAAGACTCTGTTGACTATAGCTTTATCGCGAGTTTGCTGGCAATACTTGAAGTACTAAGTAAAGTCTCAGCTGGTGAGCGAGGTCCGTTCACGAGTTACCAGGAGTTATCTATATCTGAAATTAATTTAAAAATATACATCAGTTGGAAGTAATATAATCAGTTACATATGTACATATGTACATACGTCAGTTAAGAATACATTAGGCAATTCACAACTTTAAAATGTAAATTTTTTTATTATGCCTGTAACAGCATTTGAAACCGCTTCGGTTAGCTGGTTACTCGGATCACGGTTCACAATTTCGCTATGCATCAAATTAATCTCGACTCCCGGGTTTCTGGCCAGGAAGCTCTGTGCGTAGTTGCCGTAGCGGCAGCCGCCATCGCAGTTGCATCCAAACATGTTGCAGGGACCTTTTCCACAGAAGTTGCCGTCCAGGACCGTGCCATCGCCGCAGACGGTGACCGCGCAGCCTTGGGGGATCCTCTTGGCATTGACCACGCCGCAGTGTCCGTTGGTGATGGTGAACTCCAGGTGGGCCATCGTGGTGCAGCACACGGCGTCTGAGCCGCCCAAGGAGGCCAGCAGGCAGAGAGCCGAAACGAGCAGCGACGAGGACAGTAGTAGCTGCATTGTGGCGCCCAAAGTACTGGTTCTTAGAGTCCAAATTAAGTTTAGATTATTCTAAAAAATAAGGTTAGTAAGCGGTGAGCAATTGCGATAAGTAAAATAAATTGTAGCAGAGTAATAACGTACGTTCTGGTCGAGATCACTCGCAAGACTGATTCGCATTTATTTTATACTCTCGTTTCTCTCGTTTCTCTCGCTTCGATCGTGTACATGTCTATCACAGAGTTGCTTAGGTCTGCTATAAGGCAGTGATGCCAAAAACAAAGATGAAACAATTTTGTTATATTTAATATTAATATTAATATTATGATATCTTTTATTTATATTTGGTTAATTTTTAAGTAAATATATTATAACCGATTTGAAAAAAAATGTATACTACTATATACTATACTATACTATATATACTATACTATGACTGTCAAAATATAATTCAATGTTTCCTCTAATCACGCTCTATACACCCACATTGGAGTAATGAAAGTAGATTTTGTGCATGTTTTTTTGTGCCAGTTTGCGCGCGATTCAATTTTCGTGCAGCAATTGCAAAATTTTTTACTGTTTAATTAATTTACCAATAACTTATAAACCGAAAAATCCTATAAAACTAGGTTTCCATACAAGGGAATAAAATATACATATTTCCGGAATGGGGGCTGTTTGACATATTTTCGGGATTAAGCAGTCAAAAACAGGATAGATCTATCCGGAAAAGGGCCAAATTATCATCACAGCTATGACGAGTACGTATATACATAGATACATGCATAATATGCATTGCATATATAATATATATTACAGAACTACTACAATATTTACGGCTATCTACGCACCCTTATCAGACTAACAATTCAATGTTAGATTAGCTCAACTATAAAGTTCGTTCAGTTTTGTATTGCTAATCTTGTTAATTTTGCATATATTTGTCCGATTCTTGAGGCCAACTTTTCACCATTAAGTGCCTTTGCCATGGACAGGATAAGTTCGTCTTTTGATGAGATAAAATGATAGAAATTATATGGAAAAAATATCAATCCGCTCGATTTAAGCAATTTAACTCTCATGTTTGGTGTCAGCTGCAATTTCATTACATAGCGCTTTCTTTACAAGCGTTTATTTCGTCGGCAGCCGTAGATCTTGGAATTACTGGCAGTGTTTCATTCATTCCTGTATTGATCTCTCCACGTCGATCAAGTTGTTCTTCCATGTTGTTGCCCATGAAACAAACAATATATCTCTGGGTGTTTGCAAGAAAGTGACGTGATTCTGATATTTCGCCACTGAGCAATGAGTACAATGGCTCAGGTGGCGGAGTCAACAATGGTAATCCTGGTAATCTCCAAAAAACTTTAATGCACCACAATATTTGCAAGCAACGTTAATTAATGCAAACGTTAGTTAGTTAATGCAAACGTTCGAATGTAAACGCTGCTGGATTCACCACTTGATAAAAATTATCTATTTGTTTACCTCTCAGTTGTTTGCTTGAGGATTTTCACGAAGTCGCGCCATACTAACGCGGCGCTGTTCGCCTGCAATTTCTTGCTCTTCTGGTGTCCCTTCATTTGCAATATTTCGTATCCTTCTTCCATTTATGCTTTGACGGAAAATTGTCCTGGTCGCTGCATTGTTAATAAAACTTCACTTCAATTCTCCTAAAAATGTATTTCAAAATTTAAAGTTGTTACTAATTATTCATAGACGAAAACACTTTGCTGTTCGAGATGTGCATTTTGTTATTAAATTCAAAATTGGCTCTAATTTTTTTTTAGAAATCTTTTGTATGGGGAAATTAGAAAAGGGCTGTTTTTAGTGTTTTCCTGGAAATTATTAGATTTTTTCTAGTATTTTAAACCTTCCCTAGACCTCCACGAACAAAATTTATTTGCTTGCCGAAGTTAGCTTCCTTTCTTCTTGTAATTATCTTGAAAATTAATAATTTTCCGAAATCGACCTTAACACCAATTATAGTGCCAACCAAGAGCTATAAGTTTCAAATTTTGCAAAATTAAAATGAAGCCTGGACACTTTTTTTTTTTTTTTAATTTGCACATATATTTTTTATTTTGCGGTAAACGGCATTAAGAACTCAACAAAAACACCAACACCATTATATGAAATTAATTTGAAAATATAGATCAGTTGGGAGTAATATAATATAATCATTTAGGAATATACGTCGGTTAAGAATACATACTCATTCAGATACATATGAGTAATCCGTAGTGCAGTTCAGGGCCTTAAAGCCATTTTATTTTATTTTCGACAGCACTTGAAATCGCTCCCCAAATTGAGGCACTCGGACCATGGTTCACAATTTCGCTATGCATCAAAGTAATTCCGAGTCCCTGGTTTCTGGCCAGGAAGGTCTGCCCGTAGTTCCCGTGCAGGCAGCCGCCCTCGCAGTCGCAGCCAAAGATGTTGCAGGGACCGCGACCGCAAAAGGTACCCACCAGGGCCCTGGCATCGCCGCAGACAGTGACCGAGCAACCGTGGACGGTCTTCTTGGCATTGACCACTCCGCAGTGTCCGTTAGTGATGGTGAACTGCAGGTTGGCCATTGTGGTGCAGCACTCGGCGTCTGAGCCGTCGAAGGAGGCCAGCAGGCAGAGAGCCGAAACGAGCAGCGAAGAGGACAGTAGTGGCTGCATTGTGGTCCTGAAAGTACTGGTTCTTAGAGTCCAAATTCAGTTCAATATATTCTACAAAAGAAATGGTTAGTAAGCGGTGAGCAATTGCGATAGGTAAAATATATATAAATATACATATATATCCCTTATCAAACTATAAATTTATTAGTTGATTGGGAATTTATCAATAATTCGTTTATTGGCAATTCAATTTCTCTCCTAGACGTCTGCTGATTGTTATCATAATATATGATCATACTATGTATAATTACAGTGTATATGTACAGAGCAATATGTACTTTTTGAATGAAGAAAGATAGTGAAGGTTATGCAGAAAAATTGAATAAATGCATTCGCTATAGTTGACCTATAATCATAAATGCAAAGTTCAGAATCAAGGCAGTCACCATACATTCCGTACCCTTTTCCTTCCATTGAAACAAGTATAATATATATATATATATATATATAATATATGTATATTAATATTTAACAAAAAGACTCACAGAAATGTTTTCCCACAAGAAAGCTTGGTTATCCTTCGATTTCCAGGACATCCATCAAGGAGCAAAGATCGAAGGCCCCGGGTTTTTCGTACTCCTTTCTACCAACTCCATGGATGCGTAGGCCCGCAGCCTTTTTGGCGGTCATAATCAGTGGCCCGCATGGCCCAAACAGGACAACAAAAAAATATGTATAAATAAGAAACAAAAAAGCAAGGAAGGGAAATCCAAGGAGGAAGAAAATCGAAGGCAAAAACAGGGCAAAAAATCCGAGGCGGACGTGGACGCTGACTGATTAGAAAAATTCTGTAAGACACAAGAAGCGGGCCGGGGAATAGAATAAAAAAAAAAGAAAGTGAGCGGGAGGGACGAGGGACCTTTGGTGGAATGAATAAAAAAGAAATTCATCAAATTTCGGGAGCGACAGGAAGCGGCTTGTCAGCACGCGTTCGGCAACAGAGAAAAATAAAATAAAAATAAATATATTGCCGAAAACAGTTAGCGAAACAATTTAATGATGAATGATGGTCAATGGCGGAAGGCGGAAGGAAGCTGTCCTTTGGGGCATGTCCTTCTGGCTGACCAGGTCCCAGCAGCTCCCCGAGTCCGGCAACTTATTAAAAATGTGTAAAAAGTGAATGAAATCCGGGGCAAGTCGTCGTCGGAGCTTGTCAAGCTGCTTGAGAAGGATATTCGAGGCTTCTTTCTTTCCTTTTTTTGTGTGTTTTTCTTTTTTTTTTTTTTTGTATGCATTGACACACGATTTGGAAACCCTGTAATCCCAAAAGAAAGCAAAATATGAATAGCGCAGTCTTACTATTTTTTAATGGATTATTCAAATGTTTATTGGTGGCATAAAATACGTAATGGGCATAAGAAATGTTTTCCTTAAATTATTTAAATATTTTTTTTTATTGCCAATACCTTGAAAAAGAACTCCCGAAATAACAACTCCTTTAACTATTGGCTGATATTTATATAGTAAGCTATTATAATAATATATAAGATATAGAAAATATACTTTCACACTTTTCCCCTCAATCAGAGGAAGCAGAAAACAATAGTTTCCTTAAGAGAATATATTTTAATAGAATGTTTAGGGTATACATATATATTTATTAGTTTTTTTTTTTGCATTTATTTAGTAAGCATTTTTAAAAGTCTTCTTCGCCTCCCTTGCTTCTCTCTATCATTTATATATTTCTCCTGCAAAGGCAGCTCTTCATAATTAAATTTTTAACATAGTTTCCGTTTACCTTTTGAGGTCTAATGAAACTGGTAATTATTCTGAATATTTTGATTGCTGGCAGCCACATTTGGATTGGGGTTGGCGGGACGCACCGCCCTGGGCTTGGCCATCCTGCTCATCTTCTTCTTGTAGTGATTCTCCTTCATGATCTTGCCCCAGTGGAGGTCGGTGTTAATGGCCTTGGCCAGGCGGTGGGCCTCGAAGAGGCTCTTCGGCTGATGCAGCTTCACCAGCCACTTGAGGACGCCCCACAGCCCGGCCAGGAAGTTGTCCACACACATCTCCTCCACAATGTGGCGCCTGGCAGTCACATAGTCCGCATTCTCATCGCCGCGCTCCAGAATGCCAATGAGGGCGCACCGGATGGTCAGAATCTCGTCGAACAGCTGGCACAGGGGATATCCCTTGCTGGCAATGATGGAGAGGTCCGCCATGAGGGTCTCCGTCTGCCGCGGATCCGCAAAGTTGATCACCAGCGTGTGCTTGATCTCCTCCCAGTTCAGCTTGGTCCCGGCCTGCACCAAGGCCAGGTCGGCCTTGCCCTTGATCCGCATCCGGATGCCGTTGAGCACATGCGGCGGACACTCCGTCTTCTGGACGTGCTTGAAGTGGTTGATCACCAGGTTCTGCACCTCCCGGATGAAGCGGGTGAGCCCGAACTTGTTCCCATCGAAGGTGGGCAGGATGTCGAGGGTCTGGGCGATGCCAATGTGGGTGATCAGGTCGGAGCAGTTGCTCGCCTCCGCCTCCGGCCCGGCCTTGACCAGGGCCTTCTCCTTGACCTGGGCCTCCTCCTTCTCCTCCTTTTGCTGATCTGCCTTGAAGTTATCCATGTGCTATGGTTTTGTTTAGTTTATTCTTTATATTTTAGGTAAGATTCTTAATTAGAGTTTTTTGTTTGTATTTTATATTGATTTTTTTATTTAGTTTTAGCACTTTACTTGTTTGCTTGTTGAGTTGAACTGGTTTAGCTCACTGCCTTCACTTTTATTTGTATATAAGCTGCAAGGTAAAATGTTATTATTATTATTATTAATATCATTTCTAGGGAAATTATTTATTTACTATATTTATTTGCTTTAACACAAACATTTGTTTGGTTATTAATTTCACTTTGTCTTCACTTTGTTTTCACTTTGTTTTCCTTTTTTCCAGTTTTTGTTTCTTTGTTTTAAACTCACTTTTTAAATATATTCAGCTTATTATTTATTTATCAGAACTTGAATTTGGTTCCCTTGATTTTGTATAAATATATCCAGAAAAAGAGTTGCAAGTCGCTGGCCAGCTCGATCTCAATTGAAGCTTACTCCATCGAAAAAATATCCAAGCTGCCAGCTTGAAGCCCCAACTTCTTTATAAACAGAGAGAGAGAGAGAAGAGGGAACCTATATAGAACTTATATAGAATCTACATAGAACCTATATAGAACCTATGTTGTATATAGCCCAACCATGTAAACATTCTGCCTTGGTTTCTGCTGATGTCGCCACTGTGGAGTGTGGGGAATATCCAGCAGTGAGAGAGAGACGACCGGCGACATATATATGAATATAGTTGTGCATATGTATATATCCCGGAAAGGGAAATTCGAGGAGGCTCCATCTCTGGCGACGAAACTGCCTGGAAGAAATGTATTTTGAAATAAACACTCGAGCTGGCATCATTCCTACTTCCTTGGACTGTGAAGAGCCATAAAATTGAGGCATAAACAAACGCGAGCCCTTGACTCGCATTTCGATCGAAATCGATCTTTTCGGGAATTTTTTTGCTCTCTTCACTATTTACAAAAAAATCGGGAATTTGTGTTGTTATTTATTTTATTTATTAAGAAATATTTGTAAATGGAGGATAATATTCACCTTAAGCTAGCTGAAAACAGGAAATATTTATCATATATATTAAATTAATGCTTATATGTATATTAAATTAATTAAAATTAATTGATTAAATTAAATCTTAATACCTATAAATATAAATATGTACATCTAAGTAAAATCCAATAATAGAAACATATTTAAAGTGTACACCCAGAAAAAAAAGCGTTCTAAATGTACCAAAAACGTGTCTATTCATAGTATAGTATTTTATGGTTTCTTTTTGTGACTACTGAATTCTATAGCTCAATTAGGGCATATTATATATGATTTATAGGGCCGGAAATGATTGCTTCACTGCTTTGCAAGCTTCTGACTGAAATTAGGGTGTAAAATTATACTACAAGAAGAATAAAATATTATAGATTTCTTTAAAAATATAATATTATATAATATAATAAAATATTATATTTATTATTTATTAGTACAGACTATAAACAATTATTTCCCCACTTTAGTTTCATACAAAACAAATAGCTTGCCAGAAACTTAAAAATCCTAGTTTGTATATTTTAGGGACACACCACAAGCTTGACTAATTCGATTTCCAAAATATTTGTGTGGCAATAGGAAATCCAAAAATCCTGACGAAATCTGCGGGATGCAGGCTTGTCTTGGATCTGGGAATCTGCGAGTTGGGAATCGGAGGAGAGTAGCAATCATTATGCGAGACCGAGACTTAAAAGGGCATTTATCACATTGACAAACTCTCTTTCATGCTCTCCGTCCCGGTGGCTCCTCCGGCCACTGCCATTATTTATACCCAAACTCCTTGGCTCCAGTCATTCGTCATTCGTTCATTTGGCAATCAGAAATGAATTTTTTCTCCGGCTCAGACCGGGGGAAGCCTGTTTTGTTTGCTGTTTTGCAGTCCTGTCTTCGATTCCTGTCAATTGGCATTTGTCAAATGACTCTGGCTCCCGAGTACAGTTGCCTCCAGCCTCCAGCGTTTCTCCAGCGTCACGTCACGATAAGGATTCCAAAACACACACACAGAGAGAGAGCCTGACAGGCTGCCAAATCTTTTGGCATATCATTTGAATTTGTGCGAATTTGGAATTGCCATTTCCTGCTGGTCATTTATCTGGGCCTAATGCGCTCCATGACAAGCGAAAGCGTCGTCCTGGCCGGCTCCTCCTCGTTCTGCTCCAGCTCCTCAGCAGGATCTGCGCCCCCGATGATTAACAGGTTTGCCAGCCAGCTTCTCGGACCGATTGTTGTGGATGCTGAGGCACTTAAGGGGCTCCAGCCAGAGGCCATTAACTCGGTCAGTGCCAATTAAGCCACACTGAGGAAAAAGAGCGGAAGAAAGAGAGAAAGGACCTTAATGGGTTAGTGGGTTTTCATATTAAAAGAAGAGAGATTTAGTAGCCTAGAAAATATATTTTAACAAGAAAATGTATCTAAATTGCAGTAAGTATTTCCTCGCTGTGCTCTCAATTGCACAGATTGAACTGACCAAAGGATGCCTCTTCTAAGGTGGCATCGGGAAATGGCCTTGGGCGTATAATTTTATTGTGATGAACTGATAATGTGACATTATTGTAACTCATTTGTCAACAAATTACGGGCGCTCGACGGTGGGCGTGTCGCTGTGCCCGGGCCTATGTATCAATCAGGGAATCAGGGACACAGAGACCCATCCGGCACACAACCTCCTCAACCTCGTCCTTGTCCTTGTACATAATAAATGAATCGTGCATGCATTGGAAAAGATCAAAAGTGTCAATAAAACAAAGGCAGGCGGCAGGCAAACAAAACAAGACCCAAAGGGGGTGCTGGGTGATGGGTGGGTGCTGGGGGAACGAGATAGAGCCCAGGCCAAATGACAAAAGTGGCAAACGTGGCATAAATTACAGAGAATACCCACCACCACCCACCAACCATCATCGGGGTGGCTAGTTGGCAGCAGCAAAAAATCAACAAAAAACGTAAGAGAAGAAAGTGAAGCAAAGCTGAGATACCCTTACAGCCTCCCTTAAATAAAATCTATCTAAAAACTACTCCAGATTCTTTACAATTTAATTAGGAATAATATATACTTACTCCTCTATTTATATACCCACAACTTCAGCTTCAAGTCAGGGTATCCACAAGAGTATCCACAAAATCCTCTCTCTCTGAGCAAGTGGTCTCCAATGATGCGCGATTGAGGCACATGGAACCCAGGGCCAAGGGGAATACTATCTAAATAGGAAAAGGCATACAGGATACTGGGACGGGACAACGCCCCCATTTGACAAAGTAAATCAGGGAAAATTAAATGAATTATTGCCGCAATAAATGTGGGCGAATGGCAATATAAATTGTGTATGTCGCCACTTGAAAGAGCGGAGCACAAGCTCAATCTCAAGAGAAGGGGATGGGAAAAGCCTAGGAAAAGATAGAGGAAAAACAAGGGGATTAAAAACAAAGGAGAGGTGCATAGCAAATCAGCCTCTAAATGCCAACAAAATTAACACAAGAACGAGAGGAGACCCCCCTTAGAGTTAATAACTTAAAATATAATTCAACTTGCCTTTAATAACCCATAACTACTCAGTTGTCTTCCTCCGTTTTCCCCCCTCCATACGCTGACATCTATTTTTTATTGTTTGTTTTCGAAAATCTCTCTATATAAAGCATTTTTTTATTTGCCATTTGGACTTTGATTTATCTCAATTGCTTATAATTTCGTGCACGAGTTGTCCGCCTTCTCGGACGGTGGAGGGTGGCTGCGCATAAGTAGAAATAAATAAAAACAGATTAATGGCCAGCTCGAGTATCCCGACAATAAATTCCTGCGGCTCTGCGGCCGAACTACTATTCGCTCCACACACACACAGAGAGAATCGGGAGGGTCCTCTTACATGTGAAAATATTGATTCGATGGGGAAAAGGCCAGGGCAAAATGACACTCCCAGACGGGGCGACTTTCCAGCGAAGACCCAGCTCTCCGGTGACTGGAAATCGAGACTTGATTCAGGCAAATCAAGTCAAGGCTTCACTGGAAATTGCTGTCAGCTCACTTGGAGTCTGGGTAAAGATCCCCCCATTTGTGGAGCTATATATATAATATTATATAATATATAGGGCATTATCCTATATATAATACCTGGCAGTGCATCTTGTTGCCTTTGGACAGCAGCTGATTGCCACAGTTATGGTTCATTTGGTGCTGTCAGCTCCCGAGCTGTGACACATTTTCCTCTTCTCAACGCTCTTATTGCAACGCATTGGAATCGCTCCTCCAGGAGCAGGGCCTGAACCAAGACCTCCTCCTAACCCCCTGTCCCCTGACAGTCAACAAAGCAATGTTAACAAAATATAACAATAACAACAGGAAGACGGGGGGGCAGAAACACAACAAGGAAAGCTTTTAAGGCCGCATACATTTTTAATGAAACGAAATGCGGCCATTAAACATTCCAGAGACTGACTTCGGAGACGCGCTCTCTGCTGTCAAGGCATCCTGCTCCAGCTCCTGCTCCTGCCACGTCTCCTGCTGCTGCCTGGACTTCCTCTTCCTGCCCGCCTTTAGCAACAATTTAAACTTTTATTAATTTTACATACACAACGGCCCCACACTACGCACCATTGTTGTTGCGGGTTATTAAAAAACAAGCTGCCTGAAAATCTTTTCTCAAATTAATATTTCTTTGTGCTGTGGGAAAAGGGCCCAGGCCCAGGTCCAGGCCCAGTTCCTGGCGGCGGGAGAAAAATCGAAGCTGAATCTGAAACTGAAACTGAAAAATTAAGAAAAAGCCAGGCTGGCTGCTGGCCTTTGAAGCCCACCTCAAGGGAGGGAGGGGTTTCATGGAGTCCTCAATGCTAAGTCCTCCTAAGGCTCCTTTCGGTAATTGAAGGACTGCGGGTAAGGCTGAGCTCTACCATTTCAAGGACCCTGTTGAGCTGCCTTCACTCTCCAAATAATTATGCAAAACATCTTTGAAAGTCGTCACCGAAATTCCCTCGGAAAAATAAATAAAATTGAAAGTTTCCCGGTTCACATACATATGTGTCTGGCCACCAATTCGGGCTCATTTTTCTTGTCGCATTTTCCTGGCCACTGGAACACTCTTCGCGAACCCACCCAGTTAACTCGGCCTGGGCCCAGCCCAGTTTCCCGCACTCTTTTTTCCGAAAGAAAACCAACTATTTGTTATCCCTTGTAATTTGCATGGCGCCGCGCCCATCAAGGAACGTCAAGGGGCGCTGACTTTGACACATGGACAGCAGCAGCAACGTCTCCATCGCAGCCCAAAACAGCCCCTAAATTAACCCACTTGTGCCACACTTTTCCTTCTTCACTTTTGCCACCCAGCTCGCTTTTTTTAATTTTCCACATTTTTCGCTTCTTTTTTTGTTTTTTTTTTTCCTTTTTTCCCTTTTGGCTTTAATTGATTTCGCTTAAGTCTCATAATCGTGACACTTTGGCGCCTTTTAATTTGATTTTATTGGCCCTCAGCATGGCAGCAAGGACCTCCTGGGGGGTAGCGAGGGGATGTAAATTGCGGACGAGTCCTGGGGAAGGGTTTGGGCTTGGGTTTGGGCCTTCAAGGAGTTGACCCGCGTCAATTGGCGCATTTTATGACGGCGCGGCGACCTCGACGAACTTTATTATTTTGTAAAAAAAGGAAGGAGAGGGCGGGGAAAAAATGTTGACATGGAAAAACAGGGAAAACCCTACGATGGAGAGAGGGGAAAATTCCACTCTTTTGAGATATATTTTATGCCTTTTTATGTCCTGTTTTTGTTTTGTTTTGTCTGTTGTTGGGTTCGGTTTTGTTTTGTTTCTACTTTCGCTTCTTTTGGTCTTGTTTTGCCTCGTTTTGTTTTATTTTGCTTTGTTTTTTGTGCTTTTCTTTTTTCTTTTTCCTTTTTTTTATTTGCCTTAGCGCCGCCCACATTCTCGTTTTAATTTGCGTAATTGAGTGGCTCGTTTTAATTTCCATTTCCATTTAATTTTTTTTTTGTTTACAAGAACCAAAAGAGTAGCAGGGATGTGCAGGACCTTGTGGTGGCTGATAATTAAGGGATATTTCTGGTCGCAAGTTCTGGAGAGTGCTTACTTTATTAGGAAAATAATTACAAAGCAAATCAATTAAAATCCATTGAATATATCATTCTTTACTTTATTTATGTTGGTTTTTAAATTCCGCTACAGAGAAAAATTATATTTATATTTATTAGAGGGTATTGTCTGATTCGGAATATTGCATTTCTCAGCCAGGATGGGGAAAAGGATGCCTTGCGAAGGGGAGGCTTTAAGGCCCAACATTCGATGGACAATTGGAAGCACAAAAGGCGGCTTATTAAGTTGTTGCCTTTGCCTTAATGAAAATGACAAACTGCCCAATGAGGAAATCTTCTAGCCGGAGTTCAGTTTCAGTTTCGGTTTCGGTTTCGGTTTCTCTGGCCGCTTCAAAGGAAAACTACATCAATTTTCGAATAGCGTGCACCTTGAGAAATAAAACTCGACAGAACTAAGCAGAAATATGAATAAAAATAACAATTAATTTATAAACTTTACCAGCCATAATCCCCCTCTCTCTCTGTCTCTATAATATTTCCTTTTAAATATATTTAAATTAATTTTACTTCATCATTATTTCTGTCCCTGTATCTGTGAGATACATTTGACGAGAGCTGCCCGCAAACAGTCAAGGACAAATTAGATTTAATTTAATTCCAAGCTTCCTACCTGACACCCACCCATCACTCAATGCCGCAGCCGGAGAGCAGCCAAGCATTTAGCCATCCATCAGCCGGACTCTGGCTCCGTCCGTGTCCGTGTCCGTGTCCCTAGTGTCGCCATATCCCGCTCACCGTCCGATTCCTCCGGCACACAACCGATGATGAAGTTGCTCAGTCAAGCGCCGGCGAGCGATGGCAAGCCAGGAGGCCATTGATGGGCATCATCGGGCAATCCGAGCTGCTGGCAGGACATTTAATTTATTAAGGAATTTGTAAAGCAATAAGTTGGTAGCCAGACCAAAGCCGCTGTCAGAGCTGCCAGCAAATTGTTTAAACAAAAGGGAAAGGGGGTTAAATCGAAGTTCGAAACTGATTAAAAGAAATTGTATATAATGAGAAATGAGAGTGCAAATATTTGTATTTGTAAATATTTTAAATTAATATAAATACAAATATTTAAATACACGTAGAATGAGACAAAAATATGACTCAATTTGAACATTTCTGTGTAATAGATAGATATTTATAGATATATACATACATACATATATATATATACAAACATATACATATGTATATGTATAGAATAAAATTCTAAATAATAATGCATAATTTTTTTCTTTCTAGATTTTATGCTTTCATCAAATTCAAATTCAAATTCTCTTTGTGCTGGTATGTATATAGATTACTTATATAATATTATAGTAAAAATAATTAATTTTAAATTCCAATTATAATCTTAAAAAAAAAGAAAACTAAAAAGACCGTTGCAAATTCGAATAAATAAATATATTTCATTTATTTTAGCCATATTGAGCTGCTTTAGATTTTAAAATAAATTATTAAATATAAAGCAAGAAGTGTTTTCAATAAAACTTTGGGCAGAAAAGTAATACAAAAAGTAATATTCATTTTTTCTGTTAGTTACAAAAATTAATATTCATTTTTGTATTAGTTTTCTGCAATAAGTTGTATTGAAAACACTTGTTGCATTGTCAATTTTGATGATTTATTTACTTAGTATTTATCAGAGTAAATAAAACATTCTTCAGACAAATTTTGGTTCCTGAAAAGGGAACTTAATTCTCCAGCGATCGTTTCGAAAAAAAGACAAGCCACCAGCACTGTTCCCCGATCCCAGCCACTACATTCCATTCCATTCCGTATCGTTCCCAGCCCAATGCCATTTCCAATTCCATTTCCATCCGTTCGGAGTCCGAATCCAATTCCGAAGAAACTCCTTCCCCCCCGCAGTGGCCGAACGAGTCGATAATCGTTTTCATTAAGCCAAGCGACAGGGGGCGCCAGCGTGCAGCGCGGCGGCTTAATTGCGGGACTTTCCCCTAAAAACCAACCCCAACTCGTCTCTCCCCGCTGTAACCTCGCTCTAAGCCCGCTCTAACCCCTATCTAACCTCACTCCATCCCCGCTCCATCCCCGCTCCATCACCGCTCCATCCCTCTCCCCACCACCATCACTCAAATGGACAGTCGCACTAAGCGACACTTTTTAATTAAAACGCAGGGCGGCCCAAACGGGGGAGTGAGAAAAGCGGTTGGAAACGGGGAAAATCTCTCGAAGAAATCCGCCTCGAGAGGGGGTCTCAGGACCACAAAAATTCAATCAAATCGCCGAGCATTCGTTCGTCTTTTTATGTCGCTTCCTTTGAAGGTTGTTTTCTTAAGGGTCAAAGGCAGAGAGAGAGGTCTTCCGGGGATTAACAGTACAAATGTATTCCAAATTCAATTAATTAATATTAAAAACAAATGATTTGATAATTTAAACAGCAGTTGGTAGTAGAATTCTCTCCCGATTTAATCTTAAACGTAGGGTAACCTAGCCCAAGCTCCCTGCAAACAATCCAATCAAATGGCAGGGCAAACAATACCCCACTCGCCATCCAATCTCCTGGCCAGGGATCATTAGGCGCTGCCATGGGGCACTGAGACACAGATACTGAGAAACTGAGAAACTGAGAAACTGAGAAACTGAGATACGGAGATGCTGAGATACTCAGATACGGAGATACTGAGATAATAAGATACTGAGATACTCAGATACATAGATACTTGGTTAACATAGATACTAAGATACTGAGATACTAAGATACTGGGTTATCCCTGGTAGAGTTTCGCCAGCATTGCATTTTTGCCTGCACGCAGAGAAACTTGGAAAAACCCTTGCTACTCATAAAAATAATAAGCAGATTTGTATTTGAAATAAATAAACATCTAGTTGTTTGATTAAAATGAACAACAAACTGCTTTTAATTAGAAAAATTATCTACTTACTCTATTCAAATCCATAACAACTGCCTTCAGTTAGGAGAAATACTGACTTGACTCGCACATTCCCGCTTAATAATATCCTGCAACTATTTCCGGTGTGGTTGAGGGGCACCTTCCGCTTGTGGCTGCTCATTTGCGTAATGCACAAATTTAATTTACCAAAACGCAGCCCAAGAAAAGATGCTGGAATGAAGCTGAGATGATGCTGGAATGAAGCTCGGCTGCTGGCGAACTTTCGCCACGGAACATCAACGAGGAAACTCGCTTACCCGCAACGCATTCATTTCGGTCGGCCGCTGTCCACCCCCGTTGGTCCCCGCATTTCCCCGCTTTTCCACCATTTTCCAGCACTTTCTCTCCCACCATTTTCCACCTCTCCACACACACACACACACACACACAATTTGAGGGAAAAGCTTACGTTAATTGTGTGTATCCTCCAGCTGCGAGCTCTGTGCGCCGCAGCAAGTGCTTGGCACCTCCTTTCCGAAGGGCGAGCCATGGCCGGGCTCATTTTAATCAATTTTTAATTTAAATTTAATAGAGTAACAGGCTTGGTGGTCCGGGAAAATGGAAGGGGGGATGGGGAGGAGACAGACCCAAAGTGATACCCAGGCCAGAGGGGCGGCGTCTCGCAATACATTGGTGTCATTTTACACGCATTCCTAGGTAAATAATCTTCAGAGCGTCACTAATGCGATGACTTTGTGGCGCTCCACCCTTCACCCACTACTCCCCCTTTGCCCCCTTTGCCCCCTTTTGAACCCCCCTCTAGGGGCGTGGCGGCAATGTAAATTTGCGCGTCATTTCGGTTGGCGGGGCAAATGTGGGTTAAGGTGTCACAGAGCAGCGAGCGGGCGATATTTAAAGGATTAAGTGATTTCCCAGAAATTAACACGAGTGTGGGTGGGAGTGGGTGCCTGCCTCCAAGGGGGGGTGGCTCATCGATTCGGCCTTGCTCTGGCAGTGGGCAGGAGGTGGGTGAATGGGTAGCTACTGGGTGGCAGTGGGTTCAGCAATGAACGCTTGAGTGTGCGGCGGCTCTTCTCGGGCGCTTTGCGGGCAGCCGGCAAATTGCGTGTTATTTTGACCATTATGCTTCGGGGGCTTAACGTAATTCAATTTATGGCCTTGCAAAGTCTCCAGATCCCCCTGGAGCCCCCTCTCTCGGCCCCCTGGCACTGTCAATTGGTTATTTATGCGCGCTTTTTAGATTTTAGCGGTTAATTAAAGCACATTACGCCTTAATTGCTAGATTAAAATGCCTTTTTTTTCGCAGCAGCTTCTTTCGAGGGGTGAGTTTAATTTCCTTTCCGCTTTTCTCTTTGTTTTTATTCTTTTTTCGAGGCAAGCTGACCTTTTCCCGCATCTTTTAGGTGCTTTTTAATTACTCGCAATTAGTTGCAAATTGAAATGAGAGCGGAGAAGCCGAACCGAAGTTGTTGTACGCTTAGCAAAGGGAATTTTAACATGACTAGGCCTAAACTGCACTCAATTCCAGGCGGTTTTGGTTGGTTTTTAATCGGTTAATAAATTAAATAAATATATATTATAAATAATAATACAATTGTAATGGGTAAATAAATCAAATAAATGCAAATAATAAATAATAATAAAATAAATACTTAGAAATAAACATTTACAGTTTAGAAATTATAATTTTGTGTACATAATTTATCACAATTTTAAGAATAAGCTTTTAACATTCTTTTTGGTAGCCTTTTTAGTAAAATTAAAATATCCTGTAAGCGTTTACCGAAAACTATCTTTTTTAAACTCCAAAGGTCTCTTTTTCCTTGGGTAAATATATAGCAAAGGGCATTTAATTATTAAATTACTAATTATTATTATTTTTATTTGTATTGTAATAAAAAATACAAGTTTTATTAACATTTTTCAAGCCAGAGCGACTAAGGCCTTCAGGCTAATTTATTGTTTTATTACCTATGTAGGTATAATGCACTTTATCATCTGCTTTTTAATTTTAAGCAAGCTAAATTTAAGCTTTAAGTATTTGATTTCTTTGATAAAATCACTATAGATCGATTTATTATATACACAATCTGCATAGCCTGAAAATTGCTTTAAAAATGTTTGTGTTTATATTTTATTTATTTATTTATTCCTAGTGCGGCAAGTTTAAAACTTATATACTATATTGCTCTAGTCACAGAGTGATTTATTAATTAATCTCACATTTTTATTCTCTTGAAATTGAAATGCACAAATTATATTTGTTGTTAGAATAAAAATAATAATAATAAAATTAGTATCCACCATCTTCTAATGAAACCATTTATTATCATTAATTTAATGCAAGAAGGCAAAGTTTCTTTTCATTGGAAAGATAAACTTCATATATTCATTTCATATATCCGACGACCTATGTTCATTTTGAATGTTTTATATATATTTTGATATAAATATATAAATAAGGAATGAAGGATGATGACATATCCAAGTACTTTATAAAATATAGTAACCCTTGTTTTTTTATAAAGAATCGCGTTTAACGGAGCATTTCCCAAGGGGCCCTTGCACCTGGCACCTGGCACCTGTGGGTGTCGGACAGGTGACTTTGAGTGGCCGTGCACCTGTCATTTGTCAGGCGGCAGTTGCACCTGTGATGGGCCTGCCAGCGATTGGAGGACACTGGGACACGGTGACACTGGGACACTGGGAGGCACTGGGCTGCATTCGGCGGCAAACTGCATTTGTCCACTTTGATTGTCATAATTGCATTTCTTTGTGTGCGTGTCAGCCCCCTGACAGGGTGTGTGTTGGGTGTGCGTATGTCCTGTGTGTCCTGGCTGCAGTGTGCGTACGTGACAATGGCAGAAAGTCAGCTTCGTACACTGAGAATTCCATAGAAGACTAGCTCAATAGCTACACTCCATCCTAAATAAGTTAAATTAATTTTCCATAATTATTTCCCTCAGTTAAATAAATCAATTTAAAAATAATATTTAAAAACTCCATGAAAAGTTTAAAGAAATATAAAAATTAATGCCAAGAGCACGCTTCGTCGAGCAGTGAAGGGCGTCCGGTGAGGCAAAGGCCTTGCTGTCCGAGCCCGTCAACACACGGGCGGAGAGTGTCCTGCTGGCACTGGGAGACAGGAGCGGAGGAGCACAGGAGCCCAGGACACCGCCTCCCCCCTGTATCACTAGGCTGGGTAGGATTCGATTGAAAGGAGTGTCAGGACGCCAGGGCGGCGTCAGCCGGCGTATAATGATATTAGTCCCGGACTAATGTATGCAAGCTTCTCTAATAAGCGCACTGCACATTATTAGTTATTAATTAGCCAGGTGAATTGCCCACGAGGCACCGGCACACTTACAGCACACCCACTCGCACTGTGTGTGTGTGGGCTTTGTTGTAATCCCCCAACCGCATTGAACCATTGCTCCGAACTCCAACAATGGCCGGCGGGCTTTTCGGCTGCTGCTGCCTCAACATCCTGAATTATTAGAAATGAGCTAATTGAAAAACTCAGTGTGCACAACACACACTCGCACACCCATCCACACCCACCTAAGGACGTAATTCATCACGTAACGTGGGATGTAAATTGACAGCTAACAAGCTCAGCAGCGCCGCCAGAAGCGAGGGCTTGGAGGGCGCAAACCCAGAGATAAGTCAGAGGCAGGCCGGCGAGTGGAGCTCGCAGTTCCGCGGAAATTCAGAAATCCGGAAGTCCTTCGACAAAAAGGGGTTCGACCAAAGGCCCCGCAGGATCCGATTGGTACAGGCTTAATGAAGGCAATACTAGTTCACTGATAAGTTGCCTAAGCATGTTGTCAAAACAATAACTTCAAGATATAACTGATTCTTAGCAATTTTAAAATATTTTCGATTGTCGAACGATCGTCTTGATTTATATGAACTTACGCTGAACAGTTCGTTGTAAAGTTTTTTTTTTTTTGTAACTAATTAACATAAAGCAAGCTTCAGAGTTCGGTTGTTTTCAAATATATGTTGTTTTAGAATAGTTTGAGCTGCATTTCCGTTCGCCTGCTCTTCGAAATGTAACGTATATGTACAAACATATGCTCAGAGATTTGCAGTCTGTGGGGTGCTGGGAGTGTTGGTATGTTCCACAATTTTTTTTTTTTAATTTGAATTCAATCTTGGCAGTTCAATTGAGGGTTTTCCTTTTTCTGTTGATGTTGTTGTATAACAGTTTTGTGTTTATTGTTGTAGGCAAAAAGAAAGCTTCATTCTCGCCATTTTTGTAAAAAATGCATACATTTTTGGATTTCAGGCAGCAGAGAGATCTGTTATAAATTGTTATACTTTGACGGACCTTCGAACCTTCTTCGTCTGAAAGTCAGAGGAGACTCCAACCAACTTACATGGTATGAACTTGTCGTAATTTTCAATTTCAGTTCAAATTTGGCAGTTAAATTTATTTATTTTCATATTTTTTTTTATTTTCTTCTTGTACATATTGTTGTTGTTGTAAAAGTGTTGTTGTTTTTATTGTTGTAAGCAAAAAGCAAGCTTTAATCTAGCCATTTTCAGTATAAATTCATTAATTTTTGACTTTCATGCCGCAGGCGCAAAGAAGGCAGCAGAGAGCTATGGAAATTTGTTATAAACTGTTATAAACAGTTATACACTTTCCGATTCTGGAACCTGATCTTGGTCTGGAAGTAAGCGCAAATTTATTTTTAGCTACTAAAAGTATGTACATACAACAACAACAGCAAATTTTGTACACCAGCAACAAAAATTTGTACAACATTTGTACAACAACAACAACTCTTTTACACCAACAACAACAATTTTTAAAACAACAAAGGGAACTAGAAAATACATTATATAGAAACACAACAAATAAGATGCTCTTAAAGGCAAACCCCTCATTGTTTAGCTACGTAACTGGGTAATAAGCTCAGCGTCGTCCCTTACGTTGCATCTAATCGTCGACCTAAGCGGGAAGTCGCGGAGATTGTGCCGTTGTGCAATTTAAGCCAAGTCCAGCACGGCCATTACGCTCATCAGCTGCTTACGTAACGTAAGCTTAAGCCATTGTCCCGCCATACGTATTACGTATATGGGATATATGTATATGTACGAGTACTGCTTGGCTGCTTTGAACTGACGATTCAGTGCCAAAGTTATAATGACCTTTCGCGGTGCGGCATTCGCAGTCCCCACACCAATTCCATTTCCACAACCAATCTGCCAGCCGAAGTCCGGTCCGAGGAGGACTCCCGTTCCAATCCCAATCCCAAACCCAATCCCAATCCGGATCCAAATCCGAATCGGGCTGCAGCTTAGCGCGTAATTTTCTATGAATGCAGCTATATCCCTGGACCGCAGGAGGTCCTGCAAATCGACAGGAGGCGACAACGACGACGACTACGACGACGGCGGAGAGAGCGAAGCAGGAGATGAGACGTGCCCCATGTATGGTAAATTAACACCCTCCCCTTCGGTCATCCAGCAGATCCTTCCATCCATTCCATTACCTGCAGTGAGCGAAAAACCAGGAGACTTTCGTTGTACGTTGAAAGTAAATATAATAAATACTGAAAAATTAAGGGGAACCATATGAGGGCTATGCTGAATGTTGAGCAGATCTTCTAGGACTTCTTTCTCAAACGCAAACCCCTTAGACTTTTCTCCCAGTGTGCGCTCGCTCAAAAGTCGCGCTGCAGCTGTCGCATATTGAAACGTTAATCGCATTGCTCCTTGCAGTTTTCCCGGCGGGGAAACAACTCCAACTCGGACTCGGAATCGGACTGTCCGGCAGAGCGGGGTTGGTAATGGGGACATGTGAGGAGGAGGAGTCGGAGGATGTGACAGGATGCCTGAATGCCTGAATGCCAGGAGGAGGGCTGGTAATGGGCAAAAGGGCAGTGAGGGATGGACCAGTCCGAGTCCGAGCTGGAGCTGAAGCTGAAGCTGAAGCTGAACCAAAGGCCGCGTCATATTTAGTTTTCCTTGACGCTCGCTCTCGCTGCTCGCACAGCTGGATGTCCTTGCAGCAGTCTCCCCATTCCGACTCCCATTTTTACACCCACTTCCCCTCCCACTTCCACTTCCACTCCCACTCCCACTCCCACTTCCGCCCCTGAGCAACGTTTGCGATGATTACTTTCGGTGGTTGTTGACTGCGGCGAGCAGCAACTCCCCTTTGTTGTTCGCCGCGTGGTCAATGACATTTGCTTGGGAAAAGCAGCGAAAAATCAATGCAGCAGCAGCAGCAGCAGCAGCAGCAACCTGGCTGCTCCAAGGACTCCGACTCCTGCTTTCGGCCACATATTTCACAATTATCATAAATTTCGCCCAACTAGGGCTCTGGCCGCTTTAAAAAACTTGCAATTTATAGGCGCTTATTTCGATTGCACGATAATTGGACGTCGGTCAGCGGCAGGAGCACAAAATATCTCCAGGAAGGCAAGCTTCAAGGGATAATGTTAATTCGTAGTAAACAATTTATAATTCCTCGTTTAATTGCGGTAAATTGAGCAATTACAATTAGGTTTCGGCGCACCGAATACCAAAGATTATTTGAAGGCACTTCAGGTGCTGCTCAGCGGCATTCCACTCGCCGTGCAGCTCATTTTTGGCACAAACATTATGCGGCTTTCTCTCTCGCCTCGTAAGCAAATCAAATTCCAGGCATTGGCCGAGGGCCTCCTCGCACTTGGCTGCCAGAAATGAGGAATTGCGGTAGCAACAAGTCCTTCAATTAGCCGCGTGCCTCGGCTTCTTGCCTCGCCTCGCTCTTGGCCTGGCCCAAACGCAAATCGAGGTGCGTTAATTGGCTTTCATAATTGACCAAAAAGGACATCGTCGCAGGAAACCGCACGCCGCACTGAGAGAAATGCCTTAAAATGGTTTACTATACATAAAACAGAAATCGATGTGGTGTTGCATTGCCTTCTTAAATCATTTCAAGGCAACATAAATTATATAAATTATAAATTTACTGATTACCTATAAACATTATCCTGTTTTTTGTTTTCTGTAAGCTGCAATAACTGAGAAAGGAGCAAAGCTTCGGAGTCCCGAGTTCACTCTTCCAATTGCAGCGTGTGCCGATAATTCTTGCGGACATTTTTCGCATTCGAACGGGCCAAGATGACGGCACCCCGATGCCGGATGTTGATGCATCCAATTAGCCGGGCAATTTGCCAAGGATCGATGGCCCAAAGGAGCTGCAAGTCAAGCCACTACATGGCCAGGGGCGTCAGGTGACAAGCTGACAAGCTTGCAAGGCAGCAAGGATTGGTTTTCGCTAATGAGGCACAGCTGGGCAGTCAGAGGATACCCTGAGGAGGGTACAGAGAGACTTCCAGAGGTAGTGTATGTCTCTAAAAGAAGTTCTACTCTCAAAATACCCATCGAAAACTCTTGAACTCCTTTGAAAATTCTTCTAGACAAAAAAATATAAAAAAGGACATGGGCCCACGTTCGATTCTAGTTAATTTCTTTTCCATTCGCTGGAGCTTTTCAAGCGTTGAAATTAATTTGATGGTTTATTATTGTGGCCCCTGGATGGCACTCGTCCTGGCCCGGGTCCTCCTCCTCGTCCTTGTCCTCGACCTCGCCCTCATCCTCCTCATCCTCCTCCTCGACCTCTTTGTCCTTTAAAGCGATATTTATCATCGTTGTCTACTTTTAGGCTCATTTGCATGCCGCCCGGCTGCTCCGAGGAGTGTCGCCTGCCCGATAAGTTGGCCGTGTTTTTATGGCCTCCACGCTCTGGGCCAAGTTGTTTGTGCCCAGTTTGTGCCGACTGCCAACTCGCAGCGACCCTTCGGCTCACTCGCCTCGTTTTCATTTCATCAATTAACCAAAAGGCAGCAAAAATGTGTTTTTGCCCTCTAATTAGCATCTACATAAACAGAGGGAAATCCTATTAGCACCCGCACTCCGCGCAGGGGGAGGGAGGAGGGAGAGTGTTGTAAAAAACGGAGCCATAAATACTTTGGGGCGGCAGGACACAGCAGCTCATTAGCAACTTGATTCAGGCGGGGTGGTGAGGGGGTTGTACATATTTATATATAAATTTACCTACTATATATACTCGCTATATATACTTATATCTGCTTTGCCGGAACTTGCCTTTCAAACTATGCACTGCATAGGAGGCCGTAAGCCGTAAGCCTTAAAGGAAATCTCTGAAATGGCAACTTTTTCCAAGTTATAAGAAAAACTTGAACTGCATTTACAGATGCATATTTTTTTTGCTATAAGATTAAGGCCAATTCCAAGGCTCTTTTTTATTTGTTGCTGGGAATCGAGCTGTGACCCATTGATCCTTAAGGGGTTACACCACTGTAGAATTTGTTTAAAATCGAAAATTTTTTTGTTTTTGCTAAATGTCATTTAGGGTCTTAAGAATGATATACTAAAAGATGAAGTCCGGGAAAAATTTTTACATGCCTGAATTTCGAGTTCTGCCGCAGGACCTTTCACGATTTTACATACGATTTTACAGCCACTGAAAACTTTAAACGCATTTATCTCAAAACCACTTTTTTTGAGCTGGCCGGAAACATAACTCGAACAAATCTTTACCGATCGAGTCCAAATTTTTACAGTACGTTTGAAATTGTTGTCCGCAGGGAAAGACGTAGGGGTTTTTTGAAAAAGTGAATAGTTTTTTATAAAAAAAATAAAAATGTGATGAATTTTATGGTCAAATTTCACATTTTTTTTTTAAACTGTCGCCATTTTTCGAAAAATTAATTAAAAAAAAAAAACCCTACGTAGTTCCCTGCGGACATCAATTTGGATTCTGAAAATGTTTGGTTTTTTGTTCTAGATCAAAAATTGAAGAAGTGAGGTTTCCGGCCGTGCACCCATCTAAGAAAAAACTTGCCACCGCAGAACTGCTGCCGCGTCGCCATTTTTTTTTTTTTAATCTTGAAATGTATGTTTCTTTGTAGTTTAATATTGATATTATAAAATACTTTTTACAGAATTTCAATAACTCCACTGTGTTTACCTACACAAATTTTAAAAATATGCCTTTTTTTTTGTGTTTTACAGTGGTGTAACCCCTTAAAGGCCTCCAGCACAATCGCAGGTGTGCAGCTCCTGCCGGATTCCCCTCACGTCCGCATTCGTTGCTAATATACCGAGAATTCTTCTCGGGCTTGACAAAAGACTCTGCAACACTAATTGTCGCATAACTCGGCTCTCTGTGTGTGGCACGGCATTCCCCATTCGCACCCAGGAGGAGTCGGTGCCACCTGCCCAGTGTCACTCGGCGTTGGAGTTCATTTGCGAGCAGCTTCCTAGCATTTTTTAACAGGGAGCAGAGGGAGTCCGTTCCTGAAGCTCTGACGATGTCCCCGGGTATCCCTGGATGTCCATTAAACCCATGGCCACTTCAGGCGGTCCCCCAGTGCCTATCCCTGCCCCCAGTTCCAGTTACGCATCCCCTGGCTGCCCCTGCCCATGGCCATGCCATCTCAAACCTCTGCACCTTTGGACCCCGGCAAGGGGTATGTGTTTCATTCGTGTGGATATGAAATTGTGGTCAGCCAGAGTGAAGGGGAATTTTAAACAGATTGTAACACAAGTGAAGGGGCTCTGGATATAAGTATCTCTGCTGAAGCATAAGGTTTTCAGTTACTGTAAGCTTAAATTAAAAGTATTCATTATTGTCTAGAACAAGTAAACGGTATAATTAAGGCCTTGATTTTTAAGGATTAAATGAAACCATAAATCTGTAATTGCCAGAACAGAACAGAAGAGTAAGTATCTCGTCGGTGACAGTGTCCGTGTCCCCCCTGAGTGTGTGCGTATCTAAATGTATCCATATGCCTGAGATACGGGATACCAAAGCCAATTACCTGTGCCCCCCAAAACCACCCATCGAAGAGGGAGGAAAAAGGCCGGAGAGAGTTGTCTGGGCCTGCGGCTGCTCTGGGAAATACAAAACTGACGCTGAGGGAAAAGTCTCCATGGGCCATGCGACAAATTTGACTTTTATGCTTTTGAGAATTGCCTGTGACACAGATACAGCTACAGATACAGATACAGCTACAGCTACGGATACAGATACATAGCTTCAAATACGGTTACAGTTACACACACACACGCATGCCCTCGACAGTTATGCAATTACAACAGGTACAAAAAACCCAACGAGGCACTTGATGCGACGCCGAGGATGATGATGATGATGATAATTCTCGGCGGAGGATCGCAATGATGAGGCTGAGGGCGTCGGGGTTTACACTGAGGCAAAATGCAATGTCCCGGGTTCGTGTCCGTGTCCCTCAGCTGAAATGGAGCCCGCAACCAGCAACAACAACAACAACAACAACAAATTGTTTGCCGGGTAATGCGAGAACTTTTTCGGGGTAAATAAGTGGATGGCCCTCGGCCAGGAGTCTGCAACTGAACACTCACTCGCACAGACAGGCAGAGGCAGAGGCAGAGGCAACGCATTGCATTCAGTTAAGGCACTGAAAGAAAATTGATAGAGGTTGAATCAAAGAAATAAGAATACAAACTAGAGTTTAAACCAAGAGTCCAAAGAGCAGCTTTGCTTGCAGATCTTCCTTGAGCTAAACCGTAGCTACTTTCTAACGCTTAAGATACGTAACGTTCAGCTACATTTCAAGCGTCAGATACTTCCATTTTCAGTTAATAAAAATAGAAAATTCTGGCAAACTGCCCCATCTTTTCGCTCAGTGCACTTTGCTGGGCCACTGGCCGAAAGCAGAGAATTAAAATTCAAATTCCAATTCATCAAGATAATCGCATTTCAGAACTTTTATTTGCTCCCGCACAGAAGGCACATGTGGAAGCGAGAGGACCTCAGTGCGTGCCTCTCTCTCATACACATACACCCACTCACACACACACTTGCACAAGTGCGTGTAATGGTGTTTGGTTTTTTGTTTGTTTGGCAACAGGCAGCGGATGTTGTAAATATTTGCAAATAGCCGTCACAGTTCCCAAAACCGAAACCCGACCCCAAAGGCTCTTTGCCCGCACAGAGGTCCGTCCCTATCAACCCGGACACCTCCCTTCCTCTGACCTGGAGTGCAAAAAAAAAAAAATTGGGCGGGTTTTTAGGGCCAATTATTATTAATTGCTTTACAGATACAGTACAGACGCCACACTAAGCCCAAGCGAAGCGAAAATAAAAACATTTAAACAGCAAAGCAAAGGCATTGCAGTGCGGGAAACGAAGCTTTAATTATCAGGTGGAATCAGGTGGACAACATCCCTTGATAGATACAATTTATATATTTTAAAACTAAAGTGAAAATATTACAACCCCAGTTAAGGTTTATTGCTAACTAGTTTTACTTTGAACTTGAGTTTATTTAATATTTAATTTAGGTGTTTTCTCTGAGGTTTCTGGAATCTATATTTATTTATAATTTAGGCTAAAGCTAAAAATGATCAAATAAGTGGAGACGGCCTGCTGATTTGTAGTATTTGCATTATTTAAGCACTCGGGTACATAACCCCCGGCAGCCAGAGAGCGTACTCTCAAGAAACTGCGCATTCGGGCGTCGTCAATGGCGGATCCTTGGCCATATCCTTAGCCCACTTGGCAGACGAAAGTCCAGAGGATGCTGCAGAGGAGGATGCCACTGCTGCTGGCAGAAAGTGGCACACAAAAAGTCGGCAATAATAATAACAATAAACCAGAGCCGCAATAGGGATAACGGCGGGCACTTGCACTCGCACAAGCTGTTGCATAATGCGACTTGGCCGAGTCCCTGACTCCATCCCTCCACCGAAGGAAGGGCTGCTCCAGTGGATGAATGGATGAATGGATGGATGGATGGATGGATGGATGGATGGCAGTCGGCACTCGGCAATTGCCAAGCGGATTTTCCGCTCCACAGAGCTTTTACAGCCGCCAGAAAAGACTCGTAAGCTGGGCGCATTGCTGCGTTCAAAATTTTTAATCATAATATTTTAAGCAAAATAATTGTAAAACTAAACTAACAAAAGATGCAAGCGCCAGATGCACAAATTGCCAATAATTTGGCTCTTTAGACTGTGCAAATTTCGCAACTGACTGAATCGATTGTTCAATTGGATAACTCCAACGTAAAGAATAGTTGCTGCAGTCTTGAGAAAATAAATTCGGTATTTATTTATCACGAAAAGGGCAAATCTTTTAAGCTAAATTAATACTAATTGCATCTTTAAGTCGTTGGGTAGTAAGTCAGATCTTTAAAGAGTTCATAACTAAGCCAACAGAGAATGAATTTCAACTTGGAAAGCATGATGAATGAAAAAATAACGAAAATTGACGAAGTTATGACGATTTTCCCCACTAAAAAAAAAAAGTATTTTTTAGAGCGCCTATAGTAACAATGTGTAAAAGGGAACGAATGAGGACAATGAAAGGGTAATTCAGAGTTTAAACAGCAAATTTACATTATAGAATATATTTTTATTAATATCATAGTTCTGTAAACGTATTTTTTCTCACTTTTCTACTTTGGGTGCAAATTTTGACGATGGCGGCAATTGAGATGCCATTTTGTCCCAATATTGCAACACAGCGATGGCAGTAAGTAAGATTCCATTTTGTCCCAATATTGCAACACAGCGATGGCAGTAAGTAAGGTGCTATTTTGTCCCAATATTGCAACACAGCGATGGCGGTAACTAAGATGCCATTTTGTCCCAATATTGCAACACAGCTAATTGGGCATCTCTGGCGGCTAGTAAGATGCCATTTTGTCCCAATATTGCAACACAGATAAATGGGCATCTCTGCCGGCAAGTAAGATGCCATTTTGTCCCAATACTGCAACACAGCTAAATGAGCATCTCTGGCGGCAGGTAAGATGCTATTTTGTCCCAATATTGCAACACAGCTAAATGGGCATCTCTGGCGGCTAGTAAGATGCCATTTTGTCCCAATATTGCAACACAGCTAAATGAGCATCTCTGGCGGTAGGTAATATGATTTTCAGTACAAATTTAACCATTTCACGGTTTGGGGTAACAGGCGAACAGAAGGCAGTAGTAAGCAACTGGAAACTGTTATAAACTGTTATAAAAACATCCAGCAAAAATTATAAAACATCCCAAAAGTATGCTACACAAATATAATACAACGCCCCAAAAGTATGCTACACAATAAATATACAACACCCAAAAGTATGCTACACTAAAATTATACAACACCCCAAAAGTATGCAATGGCAATAAGTAAGATGCCATTTTGTCCCAATATTGCAACACAGCTAAATGGGCATCTCTGGCGGCAAGTAAG
>VNJT01007654.1:0-19273 GCA_008042655.1 Drosophila burlai
TGCCGTCTGACTGTTGCATTATCAGTGTGAATGGCACATCTGTGTTTTTCGTGTTTTTATTATTCTTGTGCATTTGTGTCAGTAGCCCGGTCTGTATTATTTATGCATTGCGTTCTTTGTTTTGCCTGGCAGTCATTATTTTATTGTTGAACTTGTGCGGGCGATAAGGGGCTCTTCGCGTCACTATCTGGCAAAGAGGGACAGGGACAGCGAATCGCAAGCATAAATCACTTTTCCACAATTATTCCGTCCGACGCCACACTGATAAGTGGGAGTATGTCATTAAATTAAGGCGAACCCTCAAGTTTTACATAATTTTCATTTTGAGATGATAGTAGGCAGCACTTTGCAGGCTTCTCTTTTAAACGGGGTTTTCAATTGGAAGAAAAAGAAGGACAACAACCGGCAAATTACTAACGGTACATATGAGAACTAGCCACCCCAAAAGTGGAATGTGAGCAAGCGGGGCTGTTTTTTGTTGCTCTCTCTCTCTCTCTGTGCCTTGACTTGACAACATGTGAGCAAATTATAAACTGTTACAACGCCTGCATTTTGTCGTTATTGCACAAATGAGTATACATATATAGGTATATTTTACTTACTTGCCCGCCGTTGGCTTTTGTTTTATTTGCGTCTCTTTCGGTTCTTTCGATCGAATTTAGTTGCTAAAATTAAGCCAAAGCACTAACACTCAGACACAAACACACACACACAGAAGAGCGGACGTCACCAGGGCAAATACACACAGGCAAACAGCTGGCAGCAGCAGCAACAACAACAATAACGCGACTCACCCAATAAGAAAATTTATTTTATTTGATTTATGCAAACGAGCAGCAATATTCTGTTGTGCCTTTATTTTGATTCTTTTAATCACACCCAGCTCTCGTCCAACTCATTAAGCGCACAATTTCAGCAATATATTAATATCACTCGCGAGTTTTATTGCATTTTCCCGCGGCTGCTGGGCATATCCTTTTCGTCGAACTTTTCCAATAGCGCGGCGCTATATCTTTGCCTAGCGAGAAAAAACACCGGCGATTATATTTTTTTCAGCCGATTTGGTACATTTAATTTATTGTATAATACGCGCGGCAAACAATTGATTTATGCATTTTAAAAACACTCCGAAAATTTCGACCGCATCTACAACGGCAATGTTTTCCGAAAGGCCGATATCGATATTTTGTTTAAACCCGTGATATATCGATAGTCTTATTCTCAAAAGTTGCCAGACTTTTCGAGCCCCCAGGGCTGCCAGACTGTGCTGTGTCGAGCGTTTTAGTGTGCCCATTCTCTGATTTGGGTGGCGAATTGGAATACAACAAGTGGTCAAATTGGAAAGAAAATAATATGTTCCATTTTAAGTATTTTCCATTTTCCACCTACGCTAGGAAGCTTTCTGACACCTGCCCCAAGTCGATGACCCGCGAAGAGACCCATTGATGACCTGCAAGAAGTATAGAACTCGTGATTTGATTTTATTTTAAATGAACTAGCATTTCATGGTCAGGCATTAAAATTTTTATAAATAATTATGCACAGTCAATTTACTAATGAAAATCAACACAGTAAATTAAAACCAATTACACAGTGTAACAGTGATTCTGAACTTTTGAAGTGTCCTAGTAGAGATTGTTTATCTGGTCGAATATAACACAAAACCATGTTTGAAACTTTTCTAACTCCTTCAAAATCTTTATTTATGGTCAAAAAACCGTTTTTCGGTAGTTTTTCGCTTTGAAAAAATTGACATTCTTGAATATATTTTTATTAATACCATAGTTCTGTAAATCTATTTTTTTGCACTTTTCTAGTTTCTTATATTCAAAACTTGTACTCAAAGTAGAAAGACAGTCAAAATTCGTATATCAGTAAACAATTTTGAAATAAGTATTTGTTTGAAAAATATATCGACTAAAAATATTCGACCAGCTAAACAATCTCTACTAGGTCACTAGTAGTAGTAAAAGTTCATTTACTTTTGCCAATTTTGTAACACTGTGTTATCTGTCTGTTATTCCACTCGACCCTAACTTACACACGGCATTTAATAAAACTGCAATGGTTATTATTTACAAATGATTTAATTAAATTAGAAAACGTTGCCTTTTTATGGTGTATGGTTAGGCCAATTACCTATTGTAATTTTGATAATGGATTGGATGTGTGATATACATATTAACAAATTATTGTAAAAAGCATTTGTCATTATTGTATTTTAACATTTAAGCTTTTTTTAGTGGATCTTGTGGTCCGTCGAAAACGCTTTCCTTTTCTAATTGGTAAAACTTAAGAATTCAATTACCTTAAATAAATCATTTTTGTGTTTTGCAGATCAAGAAATCGAATGTCATTTGTTCTCTAAAGCTACTGAAAAGCCTTTGTACGATTAACAGAGAGTCGAAAGCGTTGTCTTCTGTAAAAGTGGTTATGTATGAACATATGTACATTGCGCCACGCCATCGATAAATAAATTCTACGAACTCAGCTTTTTCATCTCTTCTGTCAGTCTACCCTCGGCGGGTGGCTTCTTGGCCGGCGCTGCTGGCGCCTTCTGCTTCCCGTACAACATGTCCACGAACAAAGCGGCGAACACGAGGACCGCTCCGAGCCACTGACGGGCAATCAAAACGTTGCCGAAGAGCAGCACAGAGCACAGGACGGTGAAGAATTTGCGCGTGGTTGTGACAACAGAGCAAGCGAGCGGCCCGAAGCTAGCTACCATCAGAAAGATGAAGAACTGTCCGAGGACGCCGCACACAGAAATCAGGGACAAATGGGTCCAGGCCTCGGGATGCCGAAGTGTGAAATGGAGGAACTCCTTCGCCTCACCGGTGAAAACCATGGCAACGCCTAGCATGAGTGTACTCCAGAAGTTCATGGCTTTCATCATCTGCTGACCGGACGGCGCACTTGCTGCTCGAATGCGCTCCTGCACAGCGCCGGTTAAGCCATCCATGGAGAGACTGAGGAAGAGCAGCACCTCACCCAGCATCGTTGTCTCTGCTGGCAAATTGGACACCTTGCCCTCCTTGTACATGAATAGGATAACGCCCAGCACAATGGTGAGCACACAGGCGTAACGTGTCCAGCTGTACGATTTTCTTCCAATGAGCACGCCCAGGATCATAACGGGAATCGGTTTGGCGGATTTTCCAACCACTGCCGTTGGATACGGCACCCAGCGCATGGCCATATTGGTGGACACCATGGCCAGCAGATATGTGAGAGAGCAGGCTACGTAGGACCCCACATGGGTGGAGTCCTCTTTCTGCGGACGCACAGTCAGAAGGCCTGCAAGACTTGAGGTTTGTTGGATTGCAAGTAGGGGGGGATTGAAAGAAAACTGCCCTCACCTTTGGCAAATAAATAGTTGCAGAGGCACTGTACCCACACCAGGGCCAAGGCATAGGTGAATCGTTCGCCCACGGATCCGTCTGTTTGCACTTCCTCTCCGTAGCGGCCGCGAGTCAGCTTCTCCTGCACAATGCCGTACAGAAAGTAGCAAACGAAAATGCCCAAGGCATAGATCACGAAGCGGCTGCGCTCCGGGAGAATCATCCTGCTTCAATTGATTGGGACTCAAGCAGTTTGCATTTTCCGGCAATAGGCCGAGATTTTGATTTGCTTATAGAATCTAATACGTGGACCAGAATTGTTGATAATATATATCGATATTTTTTTAAAAGATGATGTATTATTAGCTCAAATATCGAACGTGCGATGTTTTTATATATATCGATATTTTCGACAAGCTGCAAAAATACAAATTCTTGTCGATTTTTACTTTAATTAATTTTAAAATTTATTTAGAAAGATCGTTTTATTTAAAAATTTTGTCTCAAATTAATCGAACAGCTGATTTCAGCTACCGATATTTCATAATCATAATGATCATGTAACGAAGTATGCTTTTATATCTGATCTGATCTGTCATAGAAGCTTTCCATCGAAAAGCTATTGAACGGCTGGCAGGGTTGATTTAGCATCCATTTACTAGTTCTCTTGGAGCCCCTTAAGATGTCAACCTTCAAGGACAAAGTAATTATTGTCACCGGCGCCAGCTCTGGCATTGGAGCAGGTTGCGCTGTCCACCTTGCTGGCCTCGGTGGGCTCCTGGTAATAGTGGGTCGAAATGCCGGGAATTTGAAGGAAACTGCTGAGAGCATTTTAGCGGCCGGTGGATCAGCGCCTCTGGAGCTGCTGGCCGACATGACCAAGGAGTCGGAGGTGGAGCAGATAGTGACCGCCACCCTAGCTAAGTACGGACGCATCGATGTCCTGGTTAATAATGCAGGCATCCTGGAGACGGGCTCTATTGAAAACACCAGTTTGGAGCAGTTTGATCGTCTAATGAGCACCAATGTGAGGTCCCTGTACCAACTCACAATGCTGGCCACTCCGGAGTTAATTAAGACCAAGGGTAATATCGTAAACGTGTCCAGTGTGTGCGGATTGAGGTCCTTCCCCGGTGTTTTGGCTTACAACGTTTCCAAGGCAGCCGTGGATCAGTTCACGGCTTGTGTAGCCCTGGAATTGGCATCGAAGGGAGTTCGTGTAAATGCGGTGAATCCTGGAGTGATCATCACCGATATTCACAAGCGCGGCGGCATGAACGAGGAGGCGTACGCCAAGTTCCTTGAACACTGTAAGACTACCCATGCTTTGGGTCGACCTGGAGATGTTAAGGAGGTGGCGGCGGCAATCGCATTCCTTGCCAGCGACGCAGCCAGCTTTAGCACAGGTGTGAGTCTGCCCGTGGACGGAGGGCGCCATGCCATGTGCCCTCGATGATTTACGAAAGGAGAACCAATCGTGTTTTGCATTTAATATGTTAAAAATAAATAAAGAAATAACTAGTATTTGATGTTTAAATATCCTAAAAATGTGTCTCCGATTTGTAATTCTTTATTATAATAATAATGGAATAGGCAAGATCGAAAAATAGGTATGAAAGTAATTTCGATCTCATATTTCTTTAATTATATTTATACTTAATATATATTTATAAAAAGTATTATCTTTCATACTTGCTTTAAGCGTTCAACTAATAATGCTCTGCCATAACAACGGGCAAATGAATGGTATTTTAATTAATATACCAGAAATTTCATTTCATTTATTTTTTGGTTTAAAAATATTATTGCAAAATACAATAAGCTATAATTAGACAATCACGCCCACAGGTGCGGCACTCGTCTCTCACCTCTTAAGAATACGTCCCCTTGCGTAACACTATCCTTTCGGCAACAACAAAGAAACGAACAACAGTTATTCGGAGAAATTCGGATAAATGATAAGTGGGTGGGGGCGACTAGACCAGAGGCTCTACAAACAATTGAATCGTAAATCAAAATACAATTTAAAACGTAAATGTCGTCGGGGGAGGAGAAAGCGAACGGAGCGCTCCGTTCACAATGACAGCTGCATGGGAGGCAGCCAAGTGTAGAACAGAATGTAGGCGGCGCTGGAGACGACATTCGAGGTATCCAGCGTTGTGACGATCTGGTCGTCGAATTTAAACCACTTGCCGTAGTTGGCGCTTTTACAAAAAGCCGTGTAGTGGCCCCCCTCCATGGAGCCATAGTGATTTGAAACGGCATAGAGCTGATAGGTCTTGGGAGTACCTGCCCGCTCCTCCGCCCGGGCAATGTAAGGATTCATCTTGAGGTTCTCCATGGGAAAACGCAAATAGTTCTGCTTCTTTATATAGGCGCACGAATTGCTAGGGTCCGCGTAAAAGCTGTAATTAAATCAAAGAGGTAAACGTGTGTTCAAATACTCATTTTTTGGGATGGGATAGTGGCCTACCGCTTTAAATGCACCACCAGCACCGGAGGCAGCTTCGATATATCCAGCTTCTTGATGGCATCCCTTTTGGTTTTGCAGTTCGGGCAATTCCAGCCATGAATGCGCTCCCCGCTAAAGTACATGTCCATGCACTGGCTTAGCTGGCAGACATTGGAGTTCGGCGGCAGCTCCAGACTGAGATTCGAGAAGCACTCGTAGGTGGCCGACTCCTTGTGACAGGCGACGCACTTGACGGTGCTCTTCATCTGGCCATAGAATAAATGCAATATCATACTCTCTTTGGCCTTGGTGAACTCCAGCCAGGCTTTCTCCGAGGCGCTCATCGTCTCCCGCTGCCGGGCGACGCGCAGCGTCTGCAGGTCCGAGTGCAGCCAGTCCATCAAAATGGTGAGGAATTCGTGAGAGTCCTGCTGATCGAAGCCGCGAAAGATCTGCTGATATTGGCCAACAACGTACTGAAAACGGACAGCAACCACATTGAGGAGTGTTGCATAAATATACCAAAGTCAAAGTGGACCCACCCTCAAATCTCGGCTGGCCACACACTTATACTGGCCGTTCCACAGCTCCTTGATAAGTGCGGCCACCTCCTCGATCACGTGTCCATTGGTCCTGCTGTTGCTCCTGCTAATGTACTCCTTATACTTGTCCGATATGCAGTACTCGGTTAACTGGACCGTGTTACTCAAGCACTGCAGAATACTGTTCATGTAGCAGGTGTTGCCCAGGTTCTTCAGGCCCGTCAACCCGCGTCCCTGCAAAGGTAGAGAGCAGGGTGCAATCGTTAGTAGGAATAGGTGCGAAGAATTCCCAGAACTTTACTCGTCGCAGTGGAAGGATTGAGCTATAAATGCTGTAAGTGGTGGGTGAAGCTGCTGGCAGCTGGAATTTCACGCCCGCCACACAAATCATTCGCGGAATCCCGTCGGTCGCGGCCTCTTTTGCTCAATAGTCTAGCAATTTTACGTTGTTTCTGTAGTTTGGACATGCTTTGAGTGCGGACAGCGAACGACTGAGACTCAGGCTGAGGGTGCATCCTATGGACGGCTGTTTTCGAAACGTGACCCCTCGGCTATTGATTTGACTATTTATAGGCGGGCAATGTGAGTCAACAACCCCAACATCCCCGTAAGCCCCTCCAACACACTCACCACATTGTGACCTGGGACGGGTGAAAAATCACGGACCCGCTGCACTGGCCCCTCCTCGCTTCTGGGCTGTGGCTTCATCGCCCGATCGAAGGTGGGTCTTTCCACTCGATTGGACTCATATGGCGGATCCGGCTCTACTTGTGGTGGCATTTCTTCACCGGACAGCTTAGAAGCAGACCCTAAATCAGGCTGGGGAGGCCGGATTGGGGACGTGGGGGATTTATAAGCCTTTTTTGCTTCGCGGGCAATCGCTAGCTGACGCTCCCGCTCCAGCCGCTCCTGCTCGTGCTGGTCGTCCAGGCGCTGTCGCTCCTTGATCTTTATTTCGATGTTTCGCGTGGCCTCCACCTCCTTGGCCGTCAACTGCTCTTCCTTGAGGCGATCAAGTTCCTCCCGCAGCCGATTGTTCTCAATAACCTAAAAGAGTCATCATTGCAAAAATGTTTAAATAATAATTCAAGGAAATTGGGTTTATTACGTTGTCCAGGGCTTTGCTCTCTAGCTGGAGGATTCGGAAATGCAGCTCCTGATTTTCAACTGCATTCAAGTCGTCACCCTTTATGGCCTGTCGCTTCCACATTTTCGAGGCACTTTCCAGCTGCGCGTCGTTTTGTTCGGCTCGCTGCAGGAATTCGGCCTGATCCCGCATGATCTCCGCTATGGGCTTCGTCGCTGGCGCTTCGTTGGCCCTATTCAGTCCCTGCTGGTCGTAGGTGCGCATGGCCGCTGGCTTGCTGGCTCTGTTGATATCTGGTCGTGGCCTAAAGTCCTTCGCACTGATGTCTTCCTTCATGGTGATGTCGTGGATCGACGGGTATTCAATGTCGTCGATGGTTTCAATGTCATTATTATTCTGCTGCGGCGCCTGCACACTGGGATTGGTACAATGGGTGGGGTACATCATGATGAAGAACTCGTAGCCGCCCTCCACAAGCTGAATGGGAGCTCGGTAGGTCACGTCCGGATCCCACTGCAATGCGACGTTAATTAAGGGATGTCTTGCTTTATATTTTTTAGTAATTACGTTTTTTAGGATGTCCAGAAGAGTGGCTATAGCTGTATTTGCAGCTGGCGGGGAATCCTTGGTGTTCCAGTCAATTAGAACCACCGAATCCTTGACAGCACGCGAAGCCCACGCAGCCTTGCCGGTGCTACTGAGGCGAGCCTGTAATCGACCAGCCGACATTCTGAAAGAACGAAGAAGTAAGTAAAGAAAAAGCCCCGGGTTGATGAGAGTTTTCCTGAATTTACCCCGGTGTTATGAGCTCTTCAGGTACATTGAATGCACAGAAGTAGGTGAGGTGAGAGGCGTCATAGTCGGCACTAGAGCGACAGTCCATGACCAGAACCGACTTTTCCTGCATTCGCCGGTACAACTCCTCGCATGTAATCAGTCCCAGTCTGGCGAAGTTGGTGACCAATTCTCCTGTCGAGCTTGCCGGCTCCTGTCCATTGCTGACGATTGCAGCAGCAATTGGTTCCACCGCCGGGCTTTGCAGGTGCTCATAGCGAAGCACCAGGGACTGGCTTATCAGCTCCAGCGAGTCCATGATACGGCGATTCGACGCGGTATCGCCCAGAATCTGGCGCACCGTCGTCTTGTGAATTGCATAGTCCGGTTTTTTGCGAATGGCGGCCAGCATGTTGAAATACTTCATGTAGGTGATGTAGGCCAGCTCCTCGTCGCCATCCAGGCGGTACTCCTCTGCGGTCTTGTACAGCTTGCGAGCGGTGTTGAGCAGGCTGCAAAAGTAACGAGCAAATATGAAAAAAAAAACCTCAACAACACAATAGTAACCGGACTTAACTTACATTTTCATGCTTTTGTTGCGACAATCGGGAATGATTGACATCTTCTCCAGGCCGTCGAGGTCGGAGCTCATGTAAAGCTTTTTTAATTGGGCCATAATTGGGGCTCCACCACGTTTTCCTTTGCCTTTTTACTGTCTGTTGATGGGATTGGATTGGATTGGAAGTAACTGGGTGTCGTTCTTCCTGTTATCATAGCAAGAATATCACTTTTTTTCGTTTTGCTGCTTAACAAACTGGAATTAGTGATGCTGAAAATATGCATGCATTGAAAACCGATATTTTTAGCGATGTTTTTTATTTTCCGATGTTTCAGTTGATATCGATGTTATGCAAGGCATCGGTTTCAAACAAAAAAATATCGTTCGTTTAATTTTACAATATTGCTAAGGAAGCAATATTATATTCATAATTTCAAAGGCTTTGTTACTTTGAATAATTTTAAACAAAATAGAAAGTCTACTATGGAACAATATTGTTATAAATTGAATTATATTATCTTTAAGAAAAAACTGAACAAATATTAAAAAAAAGAATGCTAAAGAAATATGTTGATTCAAATTTTTTTGAAGTATGTTTTTTCCTTTTATGCTTTAAGCTTAGCTGATATGCACAGGAATAAATTATGAAAATAAACTAAATAAATGTAAAAACAAATAAAAAAATCTGAAAAATATTAGGGTTATTTTAAAAATGAAATGAACAACGGTAATTACTTTTCTTACTATTATAATTTATTGTGCTAACATTTTTAAGAAAAAATGTTTTTTTTTTTTAAATTAACTAAATAAAATGTATTAATAATCAAAGTAAAAATCGACAATAATTTGTCTTCTAATGGATTGCTTTTCCCTTGCACCTTGGCAACAAAAAAATACAAATTTGAACAAAAATATCGCACTTGCGGTATGCGGGCTAACAAAAAACACGATTAAATATCATCTTTAGAAAAAATAACGATATATTGGTGTTTTGATTTATTACCAACAATCCTGTTTTTCAATGGGAAGAACCTCGAAGGACAAGCGTGACATATTCTATAGACTCGCCAAGGAGCAGGGATGGCGCGCGCGAAGTGCCTTCAAGCTTTTGCAGGCCGATGAGACGTTCCGGCTTTTGGAAGGTGCTGGTTACCTCCATCCGCGTGCTGTGTTCCTCAGACTAACTACTTATTGTTTTAGGTCTCACACGAGCCGTTGATCTTTGTGCCGCTCCCGGCAGCTGGTCTCAGGTTCTGTCCAAACGCATATACGAACCCCTTGCGCCGAGTGAGCGGAAAAATGTGAAAATCATCGCAGTTGACCTGCAGGGCATGGCTCCTATCGAGGGGGTTACACAGCTGCGGGCAGATATTAGCAAGGAATCTACAGCAGAGGCCATCATCGAATTTTTCGGAGGAGAAAAGGCGCAGATTGTGGTCAGCGATGGAGCTCCGGATTCCACGGGCATGCATGAGTTCGATGGCTACGTTCAAAGTGAGCTGATCCTGTCAGCTTTAAGCATTGCCACCTACGTTCTGGAAACGGGAGGCTCCTTCGTGGCGAAGATCTATCGAGCGGATAAAATCAGTCGAGTTTATATGCAGTTAAAGCGTTTCTTTCAGGATGTGTGCGTGTTCAAACCTTCCGCGTCACGGAATTCCAGCATCGAGGCATTCGTGGTGGCAAGGCAATTTTCTTTGCCCGAAGGCGGCCACAAGCCATGCAATCTGACCTCCGAATGGCACGATCAACCAGAGTCGTCCTGGGTGGCTAGGTTAAACGGAGACCCGCCCATCGTTCACGTACCCTTTGTTGCCTACAATGGTGATCTAGATTCTGATCGCACATATGACTTGGTAAGATTCAATGTATTTCGTCTAGCTCTCTGCCTGCTTCCTAACCATGGCTGTCTTCCTCCTACAGGATGAGAACTATGTATACAGGGAGGCTGTGCAACAGCCCCTGACAGCTGCTTATCAGGAAGTATTGAAGAAAACCGGCGAGGTCAACCTTAAATACAAGTCCATCAAAGTTGTTCATGACGAGGAATTGTGCACGGACTGGTGGAAAGCAGCAAGTGCCGCTGCGGTTTCGAATGACAAACAGGAGGGGTCTGAGTTTTCTCAGGCGAAGGATAAAGAAACCAAATGAAGTGCTAAAAAGTATCCTCCTACCTTAACTTAACTAAGAAGTTCAAACCAAACCTGTGGCAATCTAAGTAGAATGTGGAACTTATCTGTTTTTGCTGATAATTCCAATAAAAAACTTTTTATTTACAATTCAGGTGACTCTGCCTACAATTGCTGCATGATCAGCTTCTCAGTTGGCTTGACGCCGTACTTGTAGACCTTGTTGAGGCTTTCGGGGAAGTCGGGCAGCAAATTATTGAAGTTCTCTACGTGATGTGTATGCTGCTCCGTCCAGATGCCGTCGCCAGTGAAGTGGAACTCGGATTCGATAAGGTAGAGAATTAGCGTAAGGATCTCGTTGTTGCTCAATTCATAAAAGGCCGAAACAGGCAGCTGCAGTTCCTCCTGAGCATCCGGTGCCTGTAGTAGATGCATCTTCTCCTCAATGCGCTTGCTGAATAGGAAGCAGTTAAAAATTATGCATTTTGTGGTTGCAATTTCTCAAATTCTCACATAGGATACAGCAGCAGGTGGATGTTGGCAAAGATCTCCTGCAGCTTAAACTTCTTGCTGCGCAAGAACTCCAGACACTGCTTAACATGGAGCAGCGGTGTGTGACACCAGTTGGGATGGCGCGAGAGCAAGTTGCGCAGCACCTGCTCATCCTTGGACAGAATGTTGCCCAAATAAACTACTATATCTCGACCCTTGGTGCGATCCGAGCCATCTCGTGCAAATCTTGAAAGAAAAACTAGGCTCTGTTTGGCACTGTGGAATACTCGATTTGATATACTCACTTGGCAAAGGCCTCGGAACCGCAGGAGAGGATGTGCAGAGAAGCGCAGCGCACCTTCAGCTGACTAAGGTAATCTAGACGAAGTCGCGCTTTGTTTTGGTAGTGCACCAGGCGCAGCACTCGCGGATTGGTGCCCAGCACTTGGAACTCCTCGATTTCCTGCAGATCTCTCAGACGCTCCAACACCGTATCCGGTCCCAGGGTCAACACCTCCAGACAACGCAAAACGGCAGCCTCGCTGATCCCAAAAGCGTGGACGTGCTGCAGAGTCTGCCTTAAGCTATCGCATGTGGACATGAGAATTTTTGGCCTCCGAAAGCCAATATCGCGGATATCCTGCGAATCAATCGTGGGGATCTCCTTCAGGATTCGACGAACATTGTCTGCGTCCGAGTAAAGCAGGAAACTATTCTTCCTCAGCCGCTCGGCTGTGAACTTCAGCTCCGATGTTAGCAGCTCCACAGTGTCCTGCACGGCACGAAAGCTCTTGTGACGTATGCGGGAGTAGACGCGCCACAGCTTCTGCAGATCACCGTCGTCCATCTGCAGTCGTTCGCGTAGGTACGCGTTCAGCAGGGATTGCCGCAGGCTCTTTAACGTGACGTTCTCGCTGTCCAGATCCCTCATATCCACCGGCAAATGGATGCCGCTGAAGTAACTGGCCAGGCGTTCTGCCACTTTAACATCGTAGGGGATGTATGTGTGCGCCTTAAGGATTTCTATTGATTTGTTGACCACTGTCACGTATTTGAACAGAGTTGGTATTGTGATATTCTGGAAGCCGCACTCCTCGAGGACACTGTGGCGATTAGCTAGCGTGGTGGCCCCGTAGTAGATGATCATAGGCTTGGTTATGATGTCGTCCACGCTATAAGCCAGGGATTTCAATGTTTCATACGAGTTACGCAGATCCTTGCGTTTCACCGTCTTTAGTTCGGGATGCTTCTCCAAGGCAGCGACCCACGCCCGGTAGTTGCTACCTAATATTTGATTTTGCTAACTGTTTAATTATATTTGAAGATGGCAATAAACGCACCCAAAGTTTTTGCCAAATAATTAGCATTCAATGGTTCTTCCACCGGCGGCACATCTACGGCCGCAGGTTTCGGTAGCTTTGGTTTAGCCTTTTCCTGATTGACGGTGCTTCTCTTTGATGCGGCCATCTGTCCCAGGCATCGTGCCAGCAGGTGCGCTTGATTTTGGCCGTTGCGCAGCATAATTATAACATTTCCAAACGTTTATTTACATGTGAAATTGTGAATATATAATAGGGTTGTTGATAATATATCAAAATATCGATATTTGTTCCAAATAGCGTTTTTAGCGATATTTTTGTTAGATATTTTTTTATAATTTTTCCTTGGACAATCTTGATTCAAAAGCTATTCATTCTGGGTATGGAAGTCCCATAAAGAGTTATGCCGGCCCTTTACAAGTTATGAGATACCTTTTTGCCACGGGAAGCTCGGTGCTTTCTGAGCGTCTGGCTCAGAAATGGGACTCTGGAGGACGATGATCGTGATATCACGATTTTATCACCCTTAGAAAAATATCGATATATTGATATTTTGATATATTATCAACAGCCCTAATATTTACACGTGCATCCCACTTTCGAACATTGCTTCGTGCGGTTTTTATAAAATAAAACATTGAAATATGTCGCTGTTACGCATCAGGTAAGCACCAAAAATAAGCTGCCAATATACACATAAATGCATCTTACTCTGCTTCCAGGAAACCAAAAACTCGGAAGGGAAAGAAGGTGCTGCTGGCCAGGGAGCCACAGTTGATTGAATCTGCTCGCACAATGCTTTTTCTGGACGGACGGAAGTGCGGTGGTAATGTGAAGCTGTGTATGAAGGATCTTCAAGCGCTAAAGAAGCCTCTAGTGAAAGTACTGAACCGCAAGAACGATATAACGCCTTTTGACGATCCTTCCTCCTTGGAATTGTATGTTTATAAACTATGTTCTATATTTCGCTTGATTCGATATAAATTCCTTGACTACTTTATCTAGCTTGACCATGAAGAACGATGCGTCGCTGTTTTCTTTTGGTTCCACATCGAAGAAGCGTCCCGACAACATTATCTTGGGCAGGATTTTCGAGAACGAAGTGCTGGACATGTTCGAGTTGGGCATTAAAAGGTATCAGGCCATTTCAGAGTTCAAAAATGAGAAGATTGGCACCTGCGTCAAGCCCTGCTTGGTGTTCAACGGCCCCAAGTGGTCGCAGACTGAGGAGCTGCGGCGACTTCGCAACCTCTTCATCGACACCTTCCAGCGGGAGAAGGTGGACTCGATTCGCCTACAGGGTATCGAGCATGTCCTCAGCTTCACTGTGACCGACGACATGAACATCCTGATGCGCTCATACAGGATCCTACTGAAGAAATCGGGACAGCGGACGCCTCGCATTGAGCTGGAGGAGATCGGACCCTCGGCCGATTTTGCCATAAGGCGGACAAAGATCGCCAGCGAGGATCTGTACAAGCAAGCGCGCAAGCAGCCCAAGCAGCTGAAGGTCAGTAAAAAGAAGAACATCACCACTGACGCCTTGGGCAACACCAAGGGACGCGTACATCTGGGCAAGCAGCAGACGGGATCAATTCAGACGCGACGCGTCAAGGCGCTGCGCAAGACTCCCGAGGAGAAGAAAGAGAACCGGCAGCGCAAGAAGGTAGCGCTGAAGGCAGCCGCTGCTGAAGCCCTTGCAGCCTCGCAATGATTGCGTCGCATTCGCACGATTTATATTTAGTTTTAGTTTTAATAAATTGGTCCAGATTAAAGTAGCGTAATAACTAGGCGATTTCTGGAGACATCAGTGAATGGCGTCCACAATGTTGCGGACACGCCGCGTCTTTGACTCGGCCAGTGCGTCCTCTAGCGTTTTGATCATGTGCACCAAGCTACTGACATCCGTTTGAACCAGCACATCCTTTCGATGCCTCCTTTCGTCCTCCTCCATAGTTGCCAGCTCCTGCTCGCTGCGCTCGCTCAAGTCGACGGCAAGCAGCTCTCTATTCTCGTTCTTCGGTTCGGTGTGTAAATAGAGTTTCATGACGATGCAGACAGTGCATTGATCCAGCAGACTTCGCGAGGCGGTGCGTACCTCCAGTCGCCAGTTCAGGTTGACCAGACGATAGGCGCGTATGTTGGCCGACTTGATCGATCCTTCTACAAAGTTCCGCTTGCTCGTGACAAACTGTTCGAGGACCTCCAGCACATCGCTGGAGAGTTCGGGGAATGTTTGACGCAGGACAGTCTGCATGGGGGAGGAGCTGCTAACACTGACCCGGGTGGTTACGCTAATCAGCAGCGAGATCAACGCCTCTACAGCCCGCTGCACTGCCTCCGGGCTGCTGGACTCTGAATATTTTTTGGCCATCGCTTCGTAGCGACTGGGATTGGGTCCATTTATCAGGTAATCGAAGGCTGACTTGCACAACTCCACGACATCGCTGGCAGGTCTTTGGAGGAGAGTCAAATGATCTCGTTGCTGTTGACTCAGCCGAAGAGATGACATCTTGCGGTAAAATTAACTGAAAGCGTAGAAATGGTAATGAATCCCATATCGAAAATTACTGGCATAACTTACATTGAATAGCAATTGCTAGGTATTTGCAGTTTCATGCCTGCAGTCCAGAGTTCACTGAAATAACTTAAGGAATTAACAAACATCAACAATATTTTGGTGAAGCCAGTGCTGCCAACCTTGAGCAAACTATTAAAAGCTTACGTTCTAACAAAAGCTTTCGTATAAGTTGGCAGCCCCAAGCTCACCCCCGCCGCGATACTGGGAACAACAACAATAGAGATTCGCAAATCTGTTTCATTGGCTTGCGGGATTTGGCTGGCAGCGCTGCTTGTTTAATTGTTTAACCAACTTTTTCCACCAAATAACTTTGCAAAAATGCTGAAGCAAGTGACGAAGCAATTGGCCCTGCAGGGAGTGCGCAACTTCTCGATCAGCCAGCAGGTGAGACCCAGGGAAAACCCGGTCAGAATTGGCCCCACACATCAGCCACTGCAACTGTTTACGTAACAGGCGGAAAATGCATCTTTGACTGGGAGATGCTTCGCAAGCGAGCAAAGATAACGCTAGCTTATTACCTAACTGCGGAACTCCTGGCATAACATTTGTATCTCCTATATTCGTTGGTGCAGAACAATTACAAGGTGACTGTCTGCGGAGCCGCTGGAGGCATTGGCCAACCCCTGTCGCTGCTGCTCAAGCAGAATCCCCTGGTCACCGACCTGGCCCTTTACGATATTGTGCATACGCCCGGTGTGGCCGCCGATCTGTCACACATCGATACCAAGAGCAAGACCGCTGGCTTCATTGGTGCCGACCAGCTGGGCGATTCCCTGAAGGGTGAGTAGAGGGCAGGGGCCAGCGAAGCGAGTGAGGTTAGGTAGTTTGTGTGTAGTGGAAAAATTTGCGAGCAATGTGGTAGGAGGAATCGACAGGGGAGATCGATTGCCGTTGTTACACCTACAAAATGTATGGATAATGTGAATGTAATGCAATATATATTTTTTAATAATCAGTACTAAGACCTAGCGTGTTTGCTCCCATAATTCAAATTCAAATTCTTTATCAAAGGTCCATTTCGCATTGTCCACCCTGTCCGTGCGTCTGTATTAACACCTCGGTAAAAAGTTAGTTGAAATTGTGAGCACAACTTTGGGAGTAATTAGACTATACATACATATGTATGCTTTTAATTTAACGCATCATACTCTTGTTTATGGATTTTGATTCTCCCTAGATAAAATAATCATAATGATATGTATTTGTAGACTACAGGGTGTTAATTTGCTTATTCATTAATATACAGTAGCAATAAGGTTAGACTTGGTTGTATTTTTTTCGAAACACGAGACACCGTTAATTTAGTTGAGGGTCTTGAGTCAACCCATGAGCCGAGCAAGTTGAATAAGGAAATCATATTGAGTCTTTACTGTGCAGTTAAGGATTGTTTTAGGCTTCAATTTTTAGCGCTAATATATCAATGTTTCTTTAAACATTACCCCTAACTTGGCAAACTGCTTTCTGAGAAATATAAATTCAACAAAATTGGACAAGTGCCACCACGAAAAAATTTGATCCTCCTAAGAATTCCCATTCATGTGATTTGCATAAGGCAAATTTTTATGTTGTGATAAGATAAGCTGCAAAGACTATATACAAATATATATGTGAAGGCTGAGATAGCACCGTTGAAATGTTATTGGTATTTATAACGACGTAATCAAAAGCGGCTACTGCTTATCAGTGCAGAGATTGGACGTAGATCAAAGATCATAGTGCCACCGAAGAAATTATTCTCAAATATATTATATAATATTATATATGTGCTTACAGGATCCGATGTGGTCGTCATTCCCGCCGGTGTGCCCCGCAAGCCGGGCATGACCCGCGATGACCTGTTCAATGTGAACGCCGGCATCATCAAGGACATCTCCAACTCCATTGCCAAGAACTGCCCCAAGGCCCTGGTGGCCATCATCACCAATCCGGTGAACACCTGCGTGCCCATTGCTGCCGAAATCCTTAAGAAGGTAAAGACCTCGTAAAAAAGCGAACTTTTAGGTGAAGAAATCTCACGAGTTCCGAATTCCAGGCTGGTGTGTACGATCCCAAGCGTCTTTTCGGTGTCTCCACCCTAGATGTTGTGCGTGCCCGCGCCTTCATCGGTCATGCCTTGGGAGTGGATCCCCAGAGCGTGCAAATTCCCGTCATTGGTGGCCACTCCGGAGTGACCATTCTGCCCGTGCTGTCTCAGAGCCAGCCCCAGTTCAAGGGTAACCAGGATACCATTGAGAAACTGACCGTGAGGATCCAGGAGGCCGGCACTGAGGTGGTGAAGGCCAAGGCCGGAGCTGGCTCCGCCACTTTGTCTATGGCGTATGCTGGCGCCCGTTTCGCCGGCTCCCTGCTGAAGGGCTTGAACGGCGAGAAGAACGTGATCGAGTGCTCCTATGTTCAGTCCACCGTCACGGAGGCTACCTTCTTCTCCACACCTCTGGTGCTGGGCAAGAACGGAGTGCAGGAAAACCTTGGTCTCCCCAAGCTCAACGATTACGAGAAGAAGTTGCTGGAGGCAGCCATCCCCGAGTTGAAGAAGAACATCCAGAAGGGCATTGACTTCGCCAACGCCTAAGCGGGCTCGGAACAGCTACTCTCAACCACCAATCCCCTAAACGAATTGTGTACTTCATTAGCGCCTGTCGTATATTGGCAAACCCTTCCCTTAGCAAATCTTACGTCTAAAGTTGGCGTGTCCAAAGATTTAACTGATCTACGCTCTGCGTGTGGTATAAACAATGCAACCAGTTGATAATCTGAAATAAACAAACAACAAACTTGGGTTGTTCACTGTTTTCTCTTAGATGGTAGCGCAGCTAGGGGGTTTATAAGAATTAAATAAGTACAAGTTTTACTAAGATAAAAGAAGTTACGATATTTATCACCAAAATTGGAAGATCCATAGCTTATCGTCTCTGAACAGTGCTGCCAACAACCGATTTCAAATATGGGACAAACAATGCCAAAAAACGGAAAAACATATAATATAATATTAATAAGTTAGTAAGTATAAAAACAAAAAATAACTATATCATATACATAGCTGAAAAAATTATAAATTAGCTAGGTTTTCAACATATTTTCATAAAATTTGAGACATGATCAACATCGGACTCCTATAATATATCTGCAAGAGGAACATTAAAAAAAATTTATTGAAAAAAAACATTTAGCTGTTTTCGAACATATTCTTATCTAATCAGATATTTTGACATTTATTCAGAATTTTGGTTTTAATTTTATGCAAATCTGATAATTATATCATTTTGCAAAGATCGTAAATGTAGACTGTATCTGTAAAACGCTAAATATAGTAAGATAGGTAAACATTAAAACATAATTTTTGGTATGTATACATAATTCCTGTTAGTTTTTCTTTTCATTTGATCAAATTTGATTAATTCATAATTATCCAATTGTAAGCTGCAAGGGTATACCAACTTCGGAGTGCCGAAGTTAGTTTCCATTTCTAGTTAAAAAGGATTTATTTTTAGAATTTTTAAAACCACTTTTAGAAAGTGTTTACTTTTATTTCAGCTTGCACTGCAAATTAAGATTTGATTTGGTCGTCGACTTTCGTGTGAGAGCCGGCACTTGCGGATCCCACGTTTCGCCCAGTGTAGAGCGCTCTCTCCCGCTCTCTCGCAGACAAACACAATGCGCTCACACGCACCAAACTCATACAGCCGCAATCAATTAAGCTTCGTTAAGACCAATTTAAACTTGCCCGCATGTCATGGCAGGCCCTCCCTGGCATCCCCTCCAGGGTTCCTTCCATGACTCTTCCTCAGCTTCCAGCTCGTACGCATTTTGGAATATGTTTTTCGACTTTTGTCTACACCCGGTATTTAGGGGAGAATATACATACTCTCTATTCGACATGTTTTGTGTCCTTGTGTCCTCAAAAGGATGAGTGGAAATTCTGGCACTTTAAACTTTAAACGCCTTTTTCTCGAAACTACATTTTTTAAAACGGTTGCCATGATATCCTTTTTCCGGC
>VNJT01007656.1:0-16779 GCA_008042655.1 Drosophila burlai
TACCTCCCGTCTTGTCCAGCTCTATCAGCAGCTTCATCTTCTCCTTGGGCTGCTTGATCTCCGCCTCGTTTTTCAGCTTGAAGGTGGCCAGGTGCTCCAGGGCATAGGTGGGTTTGATTTCGTTATAGTGCCCATTGGCGGACAGGTCGCCATTTGGGATTCCATTTTCGTAGCCGTTACGTGGCATCCTAAGGTAGGAGGAAACAGTAACTTCTCAGTTTATTTATTCTAGAAATAAATATATTGTTCCTTTTTAAAATCCCAAATAAGACACCAAAGTCATATTTTTTTAGCAATATTTTGCAGAAGGAAATGGAAAAAAAACTGCGCACTTCTTCGACATTTGTGTGCCTGTCTATTTGCTTTCTATATTTTTCTTTTTGTGATAACACTACATATGGACAAATGCATGTAAGCAAACAATAATGGTTATAAAGCTATTACAGTGTTTTCACTTTAGACTTCTGAGGAAACATAATATTATTTCTACTTAAAAGAAGGGGAATACCCCCCAAAAAAAAAAAGAAAAGATAAAATTTCTAGGGACTTTAATAGTAAAAAGATTTCTCAGAAATATTTATCCATTTATCGATATCGGGATATTCCCTTTACGATCTGATACTTTTTCTAAGGTTATTTTCTGTAGCTTTAAAGTTATTTAGATTTACATTCTTTGATTTAAAATATTTTAGATACTCCAGAAACTCTAATCTGTAATAGAAAACAATCCTCAAAACTAGATCAATCTCATTTTAGTTTCACAAATTTACATGAGCTTTAATTCCAATTTGAGATGACTCATCTGGCCTTTAGTTTACCAATTTAAATACCAAATCCCGAACTGTGTTGTCAGGTGTACGATTATCTACTTATATCGGCCATAGTTTCCTGTCCATCTCTGCCCATATTTACCCATTTATCACCGCGATGGGTCGAAAGTATCGCAAGGTCCTATTGCCAGCTTTGACCATTCTGATTCTAGCGTTGTGCAGTCAAAGCCTTCTGGGAAACTATTAATTCCCGATACCCGAGTGGACATTGGGATAGACGCCACTTGAAAGAGATTCACACCTGTGCAACGTACATATTGGCTATTGTATATAGATGTACAAGCTCTATTTCCCCGTGTGTGGTAGGTACCTCCGCGATTAGATAAACGCAATTAGGCCCTGACTTTGCGATTGCCTTTGCCGTCTGCTTTTGCACCTTACTTTTGCAGTTATCACAAAGCCAGGAAATTCTTGGCACATGAAGCAATCATTAATGAGGGGCTCATTACATAAAGAGCAGAGTATAAAGGTAGTATCCGTATTTTTGGCCATGATTAGCGCACGACTGAGATTCATTTACTGCTTTCGCTGGCATGACATCAGATCCCGAGATACCCCGTATCTTTGGGATCTTGATTTACGAGCCGAGATCGGTCAGAGCGATGGCTGGTTACCTTGCTGTTCACACGGTGGGACCACTGTGATGGTTATTTATTCGGTAGCAAGACTCTAGTATTATTTATCTATTTGTAATTGTGTTTCAGATGGCCCGAACTCGCACACTCGACCCGCTGCGAATCAAATTCGAACTCCAACTGCGGTTGCCCGCAGTGGGCCCAAAGGGAATTGGCCATATCAGCTGGCTCCTCATTAATTGATTGCCAGAAATTGTTACTATTTTTCGTTCAGGCTTGCTGGCCTTATCGCAAAAGCAAAAGTGTGCCTTATCTCGCTGTTCTGCGATTGTGCATCATATCGCTCGATACGATACCCATTGGCACTTGGGACAATCTTATCGCGCGGCGGAGAATAACAGAAACAAATATATATTTAGAGAGAGAGAGAGAGAGAGGGTAGCCTGGCGCTGGGCCTAGTTCTTGTATATCAGCGGTAGAAGGTGATCGCATCAAATGGTCAGCAGCTGACCCTGGGGCCACCGACAAGCACATATTCCTATCGGGCAGGTGTACTATATACGAGGAATTTCGGAGAGTTTCCCTGCCACTACATGCCATTCCCACATTTCTGACATATTTGCGCCAAGCGACAACTTAAGTCGGGCATTAATTCATTATTGTACTGGGTCTGGTGGCTAGAAACCTATATTTATAAGTCTGAAAGGTATCATTTGCATAATATCTAAATATATATTTAAATATGAATCATAAGATGATAAAAGGAAACTCTTTATGGATAAGTTTATTTAAATTATTGAAAACAAAATTCCTGTCAGATTTTCTTATAAGCTATTAGCTTTACGTGTATTTATTAATCAGTTCAAGTCATCCATTATTTAAATTATCTGCATTCCAAAGTTTTGTGGAGTTTTTGCTTAATTATAGCTCATACATTACCCATCCATTATAAGTTAAAAAGTAATTTCCTACTCAACCATCAATAATTTTATTTTAATAAATAAAATACCTTCAACTACATTTGTTATAGTATTTATTTTTTATATTTGCATATGAATCACTGTATTAATTTAAAAATCCTCTCTTTATGGCTGCAATGACTGCTTGTAAAGGTCGGGGGAAACAATTTTATTCGTTTGTTGGCCAATAAGTTTTATTGGTGCTAATTGTGACATTCTTGCCTTTTATTGGGGCCCGCAAACTAATTCACGTAATAACAGAAAAAAGCGACCCTCATTACAGTTGAAAATGGGAATTGATGAAAATGGCAATACACGTATCACACTTGCTGCAACACTTTCTGTAACGACTGTGATTACAGTAATATTGCGTGTCTCTAACGATGCAGCTTCTGAATTGAGTATTATAATTTCTGTAAGTAAAGATTTTTTTGTTTGTTGTTTATTCTGAATTCATAAGTTTGGTATTTTCCCAAGTAATCTATAAGCATTAACAACCAGAATGTTTTCGAGGTATTTATTGAGCTCTAAATCAGATTTTCCTTGTTGGGACATAATAATCTAAAATCGGTTTGGTGAGTAAATGAGATTTTTTCGTATCTTCCGAACTGCTTAGGCCACATCGTCGCAGGCAACCAGTTGATTGCTGTAAGGAAACACACAAGAAACCATCATTATGCTTGTAGATAATTGCTTTTGCCGGGCTTATCACTCCGATGGTACTCAGGTTAAAATCAAATGGGAATCTAATTTTCTACCATGTTGAGTCACAGCCCAGACAACCGCTGACAGGTTATCTATTGCGGGTAATGATTGAATGGCAAAACCTATACAAACCTCACGGATGGCAACTGGAAGATATTTTGGGGCACAGCTCTGACATCGGAGTTCAGGCACAGGAGCTTGGAGCCATTGAACACGCGATATTCGTTGAGGAGAGAGTCATGCTTGTGATCCGACAGTTCCTGATGCTGCTGGTGCACATTCCAGAATTGTTCGCCTAAAATATTATATATAGATTCTTTAATGGTAAATAAATGATTTTATTTTAGAGAAAAGCTTACCCAGTATACAGCTAAAGGTGCGACCGATAGCTCCGCTTACAGGACGCTCAGAAATGCCACCCACAATCAGATCGATATCTGTCCAGCTTGAGTAGATGGTTTTCAGCTTGTCCAGTACCTTTTTCATTAATTAATTATATTCATTACTAAAACATAATAATATACAATTAAAATTAGCTGAATAATTTAGAAAGGCAATGGAAAATATCTATTAAATTGATTATTAAATACTTATATTAACAAAAAAAAATCCACTGAATAAAAGAAAGTAAATGGTTTGAATTTTTAAATCTTCAAATACCAATACAATCTTTAGGACGGTGTTAAAAAGATTAGTTATTGCTTTTTAAGTACACTCAAGTATTGTTTGTTATCTGATAAAAATTGCCTCATAAACCCGAACCTACATCATTGGGAATAAAGCCTTCAAAGTCTTTCCAGCTAGTTACGGGCCTCCTTAGGCTGCAGGTTTCGAAGTACTTGTGGTAAGGCTGCAGGCCATGATCTCTGCCTCGTTGGATGTCGAAGGCCAGGATATCCGCATGCGTAGGCTTGGTGTCCTTGTGCCAGACAACCTGGAATAAGATTTTGATTAATTCCTTTAATATGTGATTTAAATTGATGATAAATATTCTCCTTACATCACCAGCATAGGCAGCATCCATTTTCATGGTACGCTGATTGAGCAAACTCTCAAGGATCTCGTTCAGCTTCTGAGTTGTATATTGCAGCCGAGGCTTGTAAATTTCTTCCTTTAGCTCAAACAGGTTTGTGGTGGGTAGGTTGTCGCTAAAATAAAATAAATTCACAGTTTAAAGAGTTTATATGTAAAATAGCAACTTACTCATCCAGATCGTTTTCCTTGACCAGATTCCGCAGTTCATTGGGCAGCATTGAGAAGTAGAACCTAATGGCGGCCACTCCAAACTCATTTGAGATCTCCTGGGCTCGGCTATTTCTGCCACGAGCTTCGGCGGCTAATTTCGCTCCCAGAACCTCTGGCAGCCACTCGTCCATTACCACGCGCCGATAGATATCTACATTCACGGCCTTGGCCGCCTGGAACAACTGTTCATCGCTCCAGCTGATCTTCCTGTCACTTATCTCCCTGGCCAAACGGTTGTGGTTGCGCATAAAGATCGTGTAGATCAGAATGGAGAAGGGACTGCTGTTCACCCGGGAATCGCCAGCAGCAAAGCAGGTGGCATTTGCAGTGGCTCCCCAGGCGCAGAAGGAGTGTCCCAGATCCTGAGTATCCGTGGTCATGGGTAGCAGAACATGATGCCGCTGGCCAATGGATGTGGACTTCAACAGGCCACCTCTAAACAGTCTCATCTTCTGCTCCGCAGCCGAGGTGAAGCCATAGAGTTGGGACAGGTCCAATGAGGCAGTGGCCTGGTTGAGCTGGGTAAACATAATAATACTTCTATTATTTCCCATGATCTAGTACTTGTTACATTCGCTCCACCTGCTCGGCGCCTCCGAAATTGCAATCGGCCACGGCCAGCGCACTCCGCACATAGTTGAGGCAGCTGGGCACGTCGTATTTCCCACTGGGCTGGTACAGAATTGGAGCACATGCCGGGTGGTGGTGGCGGGGCTGAAGGTTATTTTGGTCACGGCTGCAGCACTCGATGGGAGCTCCGGTGCCTTGGGAAAACAGAAGTCAATAATTGAATTTATTAAGAAAATAGAGCCCGCTTTAATTGATCGGTTATGGGGATTTGCTAAAAGAGTAGTAAAAGCTCTTGAAGCCAAGCTTACTCATCGATTGTGAAACGGGCTTGCTGAGATCGTGCTCCACAAACTGAGCCCACTGAGCCAGACCCAGATTCAAATGGGATTTCTCTTCGGAGATTAGTTGTTTGGCCTTCTGGATGGTATCCGGTTCGTAAAGCGCCTTGCTAATGGACCAGGCTCCAGGCAGGCTGCGACTACTTTCGGGGAACATCTGCAAGGATTGAGTATTTGTAACACTTCCTTTCAAAAATGTTTCTATTAATTCATCCTACCTCATGGAAGCCGTTCCTGTAGTGCGGCTCCAGCAAGCGCCGGAAAGCATGGTGACCCTCCCTGTTTCCAGAGAGCAAGTTCAGACACTCCTCCCGGAGACTGCTGCCCACGGGTAGGGGCTTATCCTCCAGATAATTCCTACACTCATCTCCGTCGATACCATGGCTCAAGCATTGGCTGTTGTACACATACAGGCTGGACTTCAGGATCTTAAGAGCTATTTCGCTGTCCTCCTTGGAGGCTCCATTAGGCAAAGTGTCCAGAAGTTGCACATGCGAAATGGTGCCATTCTGGACAGTAATATCAGATTTTAAGAGGTTTTCCTCAAGTCTATAAAGGTATAAATGAAAGAAATATATTAATATTAAATTAATAAAAAAAAACCAAGAATAAATCTTTTTTAAGCTGAGTTAAAGATGGACAAACCTTTTTTGTCTGTTCAGAGAATCAACTCCGGAATTGACGAATTCTAACCATTTTGCAGAAGGAATTCCGTCTAAGTACGATTTGGCTTCATTGCTTATATCAGTTCTTGCTAAAAAAAATAGAAAGAGAAGTTCATAAATTATTAGCAAACATATTTTCTATTATTATAAGAGTTAAAGGTAAATAACACTGATGGAAGCAACCTTTCAAAAGTTTCCATACGTTTTGTATTCTAATAAACCCTAAATGAATGTGGGAAAATCTTTTTAAACTCAATTAAAATACGTTTTGCCTAATAGGCAAGAATGATTTATGCCGCTGGAATATTCCATAAATGAAGCGCTGTCAACACTTTAATCAAGATGACTCTAAAGTTCTATTATATTACAAAGTTCAGTGCCGTTCGGGAAAATCAATATGCCTTTTGGGGGATTTTTATTGATCTATCCGATCATTATCAAAAGAGTACGTGAATTCTCGCATCAATAGAAATGGGTTTTAATACACAGACTTGCAAACAAATGTTAATTGTTAATATATAAATATTCAATTTGTTCGTAATCAGAAATAAATCATTGATTACAATTGCCACGCTTTCAAAAACCTATTTAGAACTGTTTGTAAACATCTGTTCAATACGCTTTTTTTTTTATTTTTTTAAGTGATAAGCCAAACACTTTTGTGTGAACTTTTGAAGCGATAATTTAGGAATTCCCACTAAGTTCATAATGGGTCTATTAACAGGAAATTTATATATTTTTGACTCTAGTAATTAACGTTACAGGGAACAAGTGCAGTCATTCATGGTGACATAACACGTGAGCTTTGACAAAAAGAGAGAGAGGCCACTTTTTGTTTTGCTGTTTAAAATATCTAGAAAAAATGGGCTAAATATTACTATATTTCATATCTTAAATACCTAAACATTAATATTTTTCATATCTTAAATACCAATTAAAATCCACATCATAAATTAGATAAATAACATTTAACGGTTTCCTGAAAAACAAACAAATAAATGCCTGTAACCCATTGACACTTTTATTGGTGTGATGGACTGAATAGCTTTAACAAGCTATAAAATGAATAGTCATTAATTCAACCTATTAGATTCACCGCATTCAGGTTTTTTTCGTAGCTTCTCATGATATTTGAATAATAATGTGTTTTATCTACAACACCGGTAAACACTGTACTAAAAAGTGATACAAATAGTATTTCGATTCATTGATTTTATAAGTGATATTTCTAGCTGACAAGCTTAAATAAAATCATAAAAATTATATTTTTGTTCCCAGCGATACTAAAGGTAAAGGTATAGTTCTCTTTTTAATATTTTGTGACCTGACTTACGTTTTGGGAATGCAAAACTGGTAGCATAGCTAATGGAGGGCAGTATCGATGCTCCAATTATGAAAGCCAGCAGGCAGATGCACTTGTCTCCAGCCATTGCACTGCTCTTTGTCTCAGAATACAGAGTTCTCAGGGCAAACACATGGGCGCACGCTTCTGATTCACAAGCCCCGGCAACACGTCAATGAAATTTAAGTCACGTCGCAAGCGACTGATAAGGAAGTAATTCGAACTGCGACTCTGGCTGGGCTTTCCGTGCTATTTCGTCGTCCGTACCGTTCCAATAAACCGTGTCGATGGCTCAGCCGCTGCTAGATTACTGAGCCGCATCTCAGATCGCGGAGGAATTACAGCCGCTCAGCCGGATAATGATCACGCATAATGGAACTCATCATCTGACTTGGGAGCGTGTTCTCTCGGCGGAGCAAAAAATCGAACAAGCGTAAACAAATGTTATTTTTGTTATTTGGCCCGCGGTGAATCAATCCGTGTGAGTGTTCCTTCCCGAACAAAAAAAAACAGAACAAACGCCGACGTAATATGTAAATGATGACCACACCTGGAATGTTATATACTAAAGTCCACTCCTTAATCATGTAGCAATCGAAATATAAAACACAATGGTTTAAAGCGTCTCTTTATCACGTTACAAACATAATTAAAGAGTTGGCAGTGCAGTGTAATTTTAAACGAAGCGCCGATATTTCGTTAAAGTGTGCTACAATATCGATAACTTTAACCAGAGTGAATCCGTTCGCTGGTTTCTAGTTCGGGTTGGAAACTAGTTCTATAACATGCCAGAAATATGAACTCATCGATATACTTTATTATAAGATAGCGCAATCGATGTCATAATCGATTTTATTTCCATCTCTATCAAATTTTACTTAACAAGCGTTTTCCGAAAAATAAATTGAATTTCATCAATAAAAGCGAAGAGTTTCAGCAGCCATGCCAGCTTTAGACGCGGAAGCCAACGAGGATCAGTTCAGCAATGACCAGTCCAAGCCAATGTCCGGGCCCATCGTCGGCATCATCTATCCGCCGCCGGAAGTCAGAAGCATCCTTTGCAAAAACCGAAAAATGTTTACACAATTTTTCAGACCAAACTACTAATCAAAGTTACAGGTTTAATGCGTTTTCCCATGCTCAGTTAGCAATGTTTTAACTAACAGATATCGTTGACAAGACCGCCAGCTTCGTGGCCCGCAATGGACCGGAGTTCGAGGCGCGTATCCGGCAGAATGAGTTGGGCAACCCGAAGTTCAATTTCCTGAACGGAGGCGATCCCTACCACGCCTACTACAGACACAAGGTTAACGAGTTTCGCGAGGGCAATGGTAAGTGTGGAATATTTACCAGGAAACACCCCTACCCCTTGTTCATGTGATGTTACTTCCTAACTAGATGCCGGAATCACGGCCATAGCCAGTATGAAGCAGCTGGCGGTAACCAGTGCCGCCCAGCAACGCCAGCAGGAACTCTTGAAGCAGGTGGTGGAGCAGCAATTTGTGCCCAAGGAGCCGCCGGCGGAATTTGAGTTTATAGCCGATCCACCATCCATTTCGGCCCTGGATTTGTAAGTGTTTCCTGTAAAGCCGCCTTCCAAAGCTTTTCTTATTGTTAATCTTTTTGAAACAGGGACATTGTGAAGCTAACAGCTCAGTTTGTGGCCCGTAATGGCCGACAGTTCCTGACCAATCTGATGAGCCGCGAGCAGCGCAACTTCCAGTTTGACTTCCTGCGTCCCCAGCACTCGCTCTTTCAGTACTTCACCAAGCTGTTGGAGCAGTACACCAAGGTTCTGATCCCGCCCAAGGACCTGCTGGGCAAGCTGCGGGCAGAGAGTGCTCCGGGCAGGGCAAGCATGAACCAGGTGCTGGAGCACGTCAAGTACCGAGCCAACTGGCAGCGCCACCAGGAAGCGCAGCGTCGCCGCGAGGAGGAGAAGATAGAACGGGAGCGCGTAGCCTACGCCCAGATCGATTGGCACGACTTTGTGGTGGTAGAGACGGTGGACTATCAGCCCTTCGAGTCGGGCAACTTCCCGCCGCCCACCAATCCCGACGAGGTGGGGGCTCGCGTGCTCATGGAGGAGCGTCTCATGGAAGAGGAGGGCGACACCGAGATGCAGATCGAATCGGACGATGAGGACGACTCCCATGTCACCAGTCACTTGGAGAGCGGCCTCAAGCTTTCGCAGATGGAGAACCGTGTGGGCATTCAGATGAAGAACGTGTCCTCATACAGCCAGCCGGCAGGTGCCAAGCGCGACAATACCCAGGTGCAAGACATGGACGAGGCCTCCAGCGACGAGGACACTCCGACGACCAAGCTGCAGCCCTCGGTGGCACCCATGCTGCCGCCCACTCACGACAAGGTGGTGGTCAAGAAATACGATCCCAAAGCCACGCAACCCAAGCCGGCGCCAATGCCCACGGACGAGTACCTCATCTCACCGATCACAGGCGAAAAGATTCCGGCCTCCAAGGTCTCGGAGCACATGCGCATCGGTCTGCTGGATCCCCGCTGGGTGGAACAGCGCGACAAGCACACCGTGGAGAAGATCAACCAGGACAACGTCTTCGCGGCCGGCACTGCAATCGAGGCGAGTCTCAAGCAGTTGGCCGAGCGTCGTACCGATATCTTCGGTGTGGGCGATGAGGAGACAGTTATTGGCAAGAAACTGGGCGAGGAGGAGACCAAGAAGGACGATCGCGTAACCTGGGACGGCCACACGTCCAGCGTGGAGGCCGCAACGCGTGCGGCCAGGGCGAATATCACACTGGAAGAGCAGATCCATCAGATCCACAAGGTTAAGGGTCTGCTGCCAGACGAGGAGAAGGAGAAGATCGGGCCCAAGCCGGTGGGCAACAAAGCCACACTCTCGGCCCCGCCGCAGCCATCGACCAGGTCCCAAACGAGTCACTCCAGCCAGAGTCAACACCATCAAGGCGGCGGTGGCGGTGGCCATCACGGCCATCACAGCATGCACCATCATCATCCGCCGCAGCAGCATCAGCAGGCACCGCAGCATCCGCCCCACCATCATCCGCAGCAGCCGACGCAACCTGTAATGGCGCTCATGCAACTGCGTCCACCGATGATGCGTGAGTTCACTTAATTAGCAACCTTAGCAACCCTTCGAAGGACTAACAAGTTTATTGTTTTCGCAGAACCGCCCTACGGAGCTGGCGGTGGGGGCTACATGAACATGCAATCGGGTGGCCCACCCCAGCAGCTGGCACCAGCTCCGCCGGTTGATTTAATTGAAGAAGAGCCGCCGGCCAAAAAGCTGCGTTCTGAGGATAACCTCATACCAGAGGCCGAATTTATTGCCTCGCACAAGGTGGGATTTTCAGCCTAAAGCCTCTGGAGAAATATTTATATTTGTATATTTTCAGAGCCCCGTAACTATTCAGGTTCAAGTGCCCAATTCCGACAAATCCGAGTGGAAGCTAAATGGCCAAATGATAGCCGTAACCATGGCCCTTTCTGAGCCTATCACCAACCTAAAAACCAAGCTCCAGGACGAAACCGGTATGCCGCCGGCCAAGCAGAAGATCTTCTATGAGGTAACATAAATGTGACTTTATCTCAAAAAGAAAGAAGAAAATTACAGAATATATCGCTTTTCAGGGCATGTTCTTCAAGGACAGCAACACGATGGCTTTCTACAATCTCGTAAACGGAACCACAGTGCATTTGCAGGTCAAGGAGCGTGGTGGGCGCAAGAAGTAGACCGAGAATCAATTACAAAGGCCAGTCCGCGCACCCAATTAGGAATGCTGCTCCATATGTAGACATTTATTTGTATATGGGTTTTCGCATAAATTTGTAATAAATCGTCAATCACAGAGTTAAGTTAATTGCACTTTAGTTCTTTCAATTTCAGGTGGCGTTAAAAATTGGAATGTGAATTGGGGAATGCGCAGTGGAGAGTACAAAAAGGAATGTTGCGACTACGAGTCTATCTTGGCCAGGATGCGCGCCATGTCGCGATATCGCAGAAGCATGGGAGCATAGATATCTTCGCTGTCCTTGTGTGGCTCGCAGACGAGTTGCAGCTTGTTGGGCGTCAGACTCAGAACGTAGTCCCTATAACTAAGCGGTTTCGTCCCCTCATCATCCAGTTCGTGTTTGTAGAGAGCATAAGCGGCCCTAAAGGCAGCTCCCATCAGGGCGGCCTCACTCTCAGTCTGCATAATAATTGGGATAATAATTAGGATCAAAAGTAAAACACAATAAAAACGAAATAAAATAAGCACCTGAATATGAACGGGGGCATTGAACACATCGGCGATGGTTTGAAGGATTGATTTGTTAACCGATGCACCGCCGGTGGCAAGGATTTGAGTCTCGTTTCCAAAGTGGAAGCCCATGTCTTCGGCAACTGCGCGATGGTGCAACATCTGGCCCTCGATTAAGGCACGAATTTCAATTTGAGGCGAGCTGAATCTGTTGGGTAATAGAAAATATATTAAATTTCTAGTTTGAATAGCCACCATAAACTTTGACTTACTTGATAACGCCCTTGGCGGCGTCCGGCGAGCCAGGCACGCTATCCTTATTCCATCGCAATGTGCCCTTCGCCTTGGGAATTATCTCCATTTCATTAAAGTGGACGGCCATGTTGCCAAAGTTTCCACGTGGCGTGGATTCGAGAAGTTCGTTGAATTTTTGCCAATCTCCGCCGGTCTCCGTCTTGTTCATTCCCTCCCGCACCAGGGAGCCATTTCTGAAACTATAAAGAGACAAAATATGAACACAAAATCATGAGTTTCAAGATAAAAACTTACCATAGCAGCCCCATGTATTCTTCGGTCTCGGTGGGATGACACAGCACGTGTCCCTCCTCCCAGTTAAGGGCCTCCTTCATGCTCATCATCAGCGTGTCACTAGTCCCGAGCGAAATGCTAAGCCAATTGCTGTCCACCAGCATGCCGGCCAGAGCCGAGGGATTGTCACCCGTGCAGGCGACAACTTTGCAATCGGCAGGGAAGCAGAAGCGCTTCACAAAGTACTCGGAAATGGTACCCACAATCGCATTGGGACTGGCAGGCTGACCCAGTCGCTCGTCCAGATCGGGGGCACAGGAATTTAGACAGGCCTTGGACCAGTTTTTCTCGCGGATATCCAGCAGATTCATTCCAGAGCCATCGCTGAAGTCAATGGGAGCCACGGCTCCGAGGAAGAGCGAAGCCAGGAAGCTGCTGACCAGTGAGATTCGTTGGGCGTCCTCGTAGGCGTGCGTGCGCTGCTGGTAGATCTTCCGGATCTGTGGTCCTGTAAAGCGTTCGTAGCACTTGGAGCCCGTTATCTCCACCATGCTGAGGTGCCCTCCAATGGCCGTCTCCATTTCCACGCACTGCTTCATGGTAGAGGCGTCCATCCAAATGGGTGTACGGTTCACTACAAAAGCCGAGTCGTCGATTTGTGAGTGCAGAAACTTGTCGGGGTCGAGGTTCTGCAACGAGGCAATGCCGTGCTTGGACCAGTACAAGGATCCGTGCTGCTGTCCCGAGCCACTAATTGCAGCTACGGTGCTCAGGTCAGCCTCCTGCATCACCAGGCGGTCCAGGACAATGTCCATGGCCTTTACCCACATCACGGGCTGCACAAAGAATCTAAATAGGGGAAACAAGTTGGTAAGAAATTAAATTAAGACCTCAGGAATTTAAAACCTTACTCATTCTTGTTGGGTCCTGGGTTGGCTCCGCCCACGGTCCGGAACTCTGGCAAATCGCTGTCGAATTTCACTTCCGCCGAGGCCACCACCTCCAGACTGGAGTTAAGCAGGATGGCTTTTAGCTGGAAAGGGAGAATGGGGCAGCAAATAGAGATACGGAGGCAGACACACCTTAAAAGTAACGATCAAACACAGAGGGCAACTAGGAGTCACCGCTGGCGTCATTGCGGAATTGTGAAAGTTATTGGGGTGGTTAAGATAGTGCGGCGGGGGCCAATCCGCCGAACGCGAATTGTAATAATCAAACGCTAATAGTTAAATTATTGTGTGTGCGCATGGGCTTAGCAGATAACCGGGAATCGAGCCCCGGCAATGGGCCACTGATAAGCAGCGTGTTGTGTGTGCTTCTTGGGAAACAGGTTCCATTCCGACCGAGGCTTCGAGTTCCGTGAGAGATGACCTTTTAAGTAACCCCATTCCCACGCAGACGAACGAGATGGAAATGGTATTGTATCTCGCAGATACAAAGATACTACGTAGGCAGCTACCGTTCTAGGGCTTTAGTCACCTTTTGGGTGCTCAGGTCGAAGCCTAGGAAGGCGCGTTTCAGCTGCTGCGGTCCCATGATAACTCTGCTTCCGGTTCGCTTGGATGCCTGCTGTAGTCTGCCAGTCGGGTCTCCCTCATGCGGCGCTAGTCTTCCCGATTCGACGGGTTAAATAGCCGGAATTTCTGAGATTAGCTTTTGTTGACGAATTCGGACGGAATGGTGTGACCGTTGCTTGTTATTGCGGAAACGTAAAATTTAACGGATTCCCATGGCAACGCACTAAACGATAGTTGTTGCCGATAGACAATCGGATCACCGTTTCGATATGGAGATAACTTTATATATTTTTCACATCCCTAGATCAGCCCTGAAAATAAATTGCTAATAATTGGAAAAATTAAATTTAATACGAGTTAAGTTAAATAGGTCCGATTTGGAGAAGATGTCACTAAACTACGAGGACATGAGCTGGTCGGGTGAGTTTTCCGCTTTTACCGGCTCCGCAGCATGCGGGCCCACGTCAGTAGTAATCCAATTGGCATGTGGAAGAAAATGGGAGCAGAGCATGAATGAAAAGTGGACGACCCTAATCCGTTCACCCTTTGCAGATGTGCGGGATCAGTTCAGGAAGTGGCGCGAGGAGACCGGCCGCCACAGCGAGGAGGTGGTGCAGCTGTGGGTGGCTGTGCTGGAGGACAAAGTGCACAAGACCGGCAACGAGCGCCACCTTATCTTGGAGCAGGTGATCATCGCAGCCTTGGACACTGCCCGCTTCGACATAGCCACCCAGTGCACCAAGCAGCTGGCCGTGGAGTTTCCGGGCAGCCTGCGCGTGATGAAGTTCAAGGCGATGCGCTACGAGGCGTTGGAGCAGTACGACGAGGCGGATGAGGTGTTAGATGCCATAATTGCCAAGGACGAGACCAATGCCGCTCCCCGAAAGCGCAAGATTGCCATTCTCAAGGCCCGCGGCCGACGGGTGGAGGCCATCAAGGAGCTGAACGAATATCTGAAAAAGTAATGAGTAGGAAATCTACAGAGTCCCAGGAGTACCGCTACAAATTTATGTTTTCGCAGGTTTATGTCCGATCAGGAGGCTTGGCATGAGCTGTGCACCTTGTACCTGGCTGAGGGAGAATTTGGTAAGGCGGCTTTTTGCATGGAGGAGGTTCTGCTGCACAATCCCCACAGCCATCTGATACACCAGCGGCTGGCAGAAATTCGGTACACAATGGTGAGTCTCTGAATAGTTAAATATTTAAATCGGTAAATATTCTTCAACAAACCTCAATTCCTTTCAGGGCGGCGTCGAGAACGTGGAATCTGCTCGAACTTACTACTCCCAGGCCCTGAAGCTCAATCCCCACAACTTGCGTGCCTTGTATGGGATTTACTTGTGCTGCAACTACTTGGCCAACTCGAGGGCTGTTAGCTCCAAGCGCAAGGAGCTGCAAAAGCTGGCACAGTGGGCCCTGGAGCAAGTATCGGAGCACACGACCAAACAATCCACAATCAAAAACAACGACAAACTGATTCTGTCACTGGAGGCTGCCTTAGGAAACCTGGAAATCAAATCGAATTGACCAAGAAAAGCGCTTATGGATATCACACCATTCGTGCAATAGATGCCAGAAAGTAATGATTCCAAATATTCTCAGAAATGGGTTATCAGTTTCTGTTTCTTAAGCGAAAATAACATAGATAAAGCATTAAAAGAAGCGGGAGTTAACAAATATTTTATTGTCAGTGCATCCGAGCTAGTATTTTTTTGATGTTAAAGAATCGGTGACGGCTTCGAGCTCGGATTTATAGCCTTGAATATATCGGGTATGCAAAAATAGTTCTGTAATAAATTTAGAGAAATCAATTATCAGAGATTGCTGGCATTCCTTTAACATCTCCGCTAGAAACAGACATTGCTTTCTCAATTTACTGCTTACTTTATTTTATATCTTTTTGGGTGACCTCCATTTCAAAAACAAGAGCACACTTAATCAGGCCCACAAATTGATGCAACATTACACGGACATTGAACGGCATTCACAATGCTGTTAAAACGAGCACAAAATATTTACTCAGAAGATAGGTGCCTTTTATACTATACCCCCTGTTGATCATCTCATGAGTCCATTGACTCGCTTTATTGTAAAAATTGCTTTAATGCACTAGATTAATTCTCACTAGGCTCGTGCATGTCCAACATCGTCATACATCTGCATATTCATATACGTGCACTCGGTTCATGGCATGTGTGTGTATATATTTCCATGCATCGTACTGTAGGTGCAATCGACGACTGCAGGGCATCCGAGGGCAGCGCTGATAGTCCAGCGGACGGCTAAAAATAGTCCAACAATGGGACAGAATGCAATCTACAGAATACCCCTCCCACCTAGCCATCGCCAGTGGACTTCAGTTTGTGGAGGAGCCGTTGCCGTAGGTCCGTCCGCTGTGCGATTTCCTCGAATGTCTCACTCGGAAAAAGTCCTTGAAGGTGAGGGCGGGCGCAGTGCGGGGCTTCTCTGAGTTGCTGGTGGAGTCCTGACCGTGTCCCTGAGATGAGGAGAGGGCCGTGTGCCCTCCACTCCCACTGCTCAGGCAAACCGGCAGTCCGTCGAGGTATTTCAGGTGGGGTAGGACCTGCAGGGTGTAGTCACGAGGTCCCTGGCTCCCGAAGACGGTGCGGATACCTGGATTGCCCATGCAAGACAGCTGCTCCAGCGAAGGACACTGCCGCTCGATGCGGTGTATCCAGTCAGTAATGTTGGCAATGTCGCAGTTGTTGATCCTGCAAAGGTGAGTTATGGTAACTTGAAAAGCAAGAAGAAATCCACTCAATCACCACAAGATTCTTAGACTCGGCAAGTAGGGAAAGGTGTTCAGGTCAAGGTTCACATTGCGGTCCAGGATGAGGGTGTCCAGGTCCTCGAAAAATGAGAGAAACTTGAGATTTCGGAAATCGTTGTGACTCAGATCGAGGAACTTGGTCTGTGCCGCAAACTTGTCAGCCAGTCGCCGTGGAATGGTGTTCAGGTTCTCATACGCCAGCGAAATACGCCCATTGTCCTCGAGAATGCTCTCCGTGAAGGACACATCTTCACTGGGACAGCTGGAGATATTCCCGCTGAAGGAGTAGGGATTTGGCGAAATCATCTTGCCCTCACTGGGTCCGCTCAGGTAGACGTCGTTATACTCGTAGTTGAGGCTCTCCAGCGACTGGATGTTGGCACAGGTCCTGAGCACCTCCGTCAGGCAGGGATTCGATGGGCTGGAGCACGGAAGTTACCGATTATTGAGGATATCTAAGGGTAAGCGCCCAG
>VNJT01007657.1:0-18683 GCA_008042655.1 Drosophila burlai
CGAAGGAGAAAAGGAGATCATCAAGGAAACCACTCCTGCCGGAGAAGCCAGCAGCGAAGGCGAGGAGGAGGTCGCTAAGGGAACCACTCCCGCCGGAGAAGCCAGCAGCGAAGGCGAGGAGGAGGTCGCTAAGGGAACCACTCCCGCCGGAGAAGCCAGCAGCGAAGCCGAAGAGGAGATCGTCAAGCCCACCACATCATCACCCACATCGGACGCTGAAGCTGATAAGGAGCCCGTTACTGTCACCCAATCTCCTGCTGATGAAGTCGAGGACTTGGCTAAGCCCACAACTCCAGCCGCCGGCACCTCTGATGAAGAAGGAACTATTAAGGTCACCACTCCTGCCGACAAGACGTCTGGCGAAGAAGAAGTGGCCGGAACAACAGCTCCCTCTACGGATGTCAGTGGTGAAGAAGAGACTATTAAGAGCAGCACTCCCAAGACCTTGGGAGAGCAGCCCGCTGGTCCCGAGGAATCCACCGAGTTGCCAGTGGGCGAGGGAGATGTGGAGAGTTCGACAAGTGCCCCAGCCATTCCGTCGTCCACCCAGGGTGCTCAGGAGGATGAGATCGAAAGTTCCACCAGCGCACCCGCACGAGCTGGCGACAAGGAAGAAGCCGGCTCCACGGAGCCCACTGCCGAGAAAGACGATGAAGTTGAACAGGATGCCACAGATCTGCCAGTCGACGATTCTGTCAAGAGCACGACTGCCAAGATCACCACCACCGAAAAGACTGAGGCGGAGTCCTCCACAGAATCCGAGGAAGCTGAGGGCGAGACTGCCACCAGCACCCCTGTTGACAAGCAGGAGCAGCCAGAAGCTAAGCCCGTCGATGAGGAGCAGAAGGATAAGGAGGATGAGCAGACTAGCACCAAAGCGCCGGTCAAATCCGACGAGGTGCCAGATGATGCCCAACCCGAAGCTACGACCATTCAGCCGGAGGAAGAGCAGGAAGTGTCTACCGATAAACCATCTTCAGTTTACCTGCCTCCTGCCGGTGAAAAGGATACCGCTGAGGCCGATGAGACTGCCACTGAACCCTCTGCCCAAGAAGAGCCAGCCAAGCCACAGGAGACTACGCCAGCGCCGCAGGACACCTCGTCCAGCACTGCTGCTGTCGACACACGCCACGACTTCGCAACGGAGGAGGCCACCGAGCACCCCAGTGCCGAAGATCAGAGCACCGCCTCCGAAGCCATGCCAGCCATGGATCTGCCCGCTGCTATTCCTGGAGAGGGCGATTGCCTGGTGGAGGGCAAGACCTATGCCAACAACAGTATCGTGCCCATCACTTCTCCCTGCGATGTTTCCTGCCTATGTATCAGCAGCCTGGTGGCCTGCAAACAGATGGAATGCAAGCTGCCCGAGGACCGCGAGAAGTGTGTCCTCTCTGCCGATCTTGTGGGTGGCTGCTGTCCCACTTACATTTGCGATGAGAGCACTGAGAGCGCTGAGAAGGAGCAAGACTCCACGGCCAAGCCCGACGACAAGATCGACGAGGATGTCTCCGAGATCAGCACTGAGGAGATTCCCAAGGACGTCATCATGCCAACTGGCATTACTGAGCAGCCTCTTTCTCATTTCAAGCCCGATGAAGAGAGCCCGGCCGTAACCACGGAAGCATCTACGACTGCCGCCAAGGTTGATAAGAAACCGATTGAAGAGTCTGATGAGGAGAAGAAACCAATTGAAGAGTCTGAAGAGGAGAAGAAACCAATTGAAGAGTCTGAAGAGGAGAAGAAACCAATTGAGGAGTCTGATGAGGAGAAGAAACCCATCGAGGAGTCCGACGAGGAGAAGAAACCAGTCGAAGGAGCCGATGAGAAGGAGAAGGATCAGCCCACCCCGGCTGTTACTTCTGCTCCCGAGATCGAAGCCGAGACCCAGAAACCAAGCGCAGAGGTACCCAAGCCAGAGGACGAGAAGCCAGAGGATGAAATCGTTAGCTCTACTGAAGAACCAAGCAGCAAGAAACCCATTGACGAAGAGGCTTCCACACCCGGACAGGTGCCTGAGGATGTCGAAAAGGATACCACAGCCGCTCCAACTCCTAGTGAAGAAGATAAGCCAGTTGATGAGCAGAAACCAACTGAAGAAGAGAAGCCCTCAGAAGAGAAAGAGCCTGCAGTTACCGCTACGCCCGAGGAAGAAACCCCTGCCGTCACCGCTACACCCGACAAGGAGACGCCCGAGACCTCGACTGAACTGCCAACCGCTGGCATTGATGCCAAACCAGAAGCCGAGGAACCGACAGCTTCAGCCACCGACAAGATGCCTGTTCTTCCGACCCGTGCCCCAGCTGGAGATGATTCCGAGGAAATCACATCGACGGCTCCCGCAAAGGCTTCCGATGAGAAGGAACCGTCTGCTGAAGAAGATGTCGTTCCTGCCACCTCTGTGCCCATTGAAAGCGAGGAAGAAATTAGCACCAAGAAGCCTGCCGTGCATGGAACCTTTGTACCATTGCCCACTTCTGCTCCCACTCAGCCAGAGAAGAAACCTGCTGAGGAAGAAAGCTCCACTGAAGTCGCCACTGAGCCGAGCATTGAAGGTGAAAAGGATACCTCTGCTGAGACAACCGCACCCTCCGTGTCTGACAATGAGATCGAGGGAGAGGGCGAGGCTACTCCTGCTACTCCTTTGGCTTCCCCTGCTCCTGGGTCCCAAGCTTCCGATGAAGACAAGACCCCGAGCACTGACAAGACCGTTGAAGCCGAAGAAAAGCCAACCACAGTTGCCCCATCGGCTGGCGATGAGGAAACGAAGCTGCCCAAGCTTCCCCAGGATATCTTTGAAGAGGAACTGCCTGCAGTCACTGCTGCTCCCACGAAGGATCAAGGTGAACAGAAGCCCGAAGAGGATGAAACCTCTACATCTGCTTCTGCTGAGAATGAGATCGAGCCTGAATCTGATCGCGCTACCACTGCTGCGCCTGCTAAGGAAGAGTCTGATGAGCAGTCCACTGGAGCACCTGCCTCTGATGAGCGCAAGGAGTCCCCAGAATCTGAAGTGCCCACAACGCTTGCTCCAGGTGAGAAGATTCCCTCGAGCAGTATCACTCCTGATGAGGAACCCGCTGCCACTTCTGCTCCTGTTGCTAAACCTGACGAAGATGTAGAGAAAGACTCCGGCATTGCAGCCCCTACAGAGATTCCAGAAGAGGAGAAGGAACAGTCGACAGATAAGACGCCATCTCAGGCCGGAGAAGAGAAGCCTGAGACTCCTGCCAAGACTCCCGAAGAGGAAACGGAACCTGCTGTTACCACTACCTCTCCAGTTTCCGCTGATGAGAAACCCACTGTTGAGAAACTGCCTGAGGATGTTCTTGCTGAGATTCCGCATGCATCCACTGAGGCTGGAATTGCAGCAGACACAACTGTTCCTAGCGTGGATAAAAAGGAACCTGCAGTTACCTCAAGCCCATCTGCTGAAGTCGACGAGGAAGCCACCACCGCTACTCCGATCTCTGAGACGGATGAGAAGCCAACTGAGGAAGATGAGAAAACTGAGAAGGAGAAACCAACTGAAGGAGAGGAACCTTCCGAGGAAGAGAAACCGACTGAGACACCAGCCAAGATTGCAACTCCTGAGGACAAGACTGAAACTCCCGAGGAGGGATCTACTGAAGCCTCCGACGAAGTGGTATCATCTACCGAATCTCATGCTGATAAGCATCCCGAGGATGAGCAACCCTCATCCACTGCCCAGGCCCCAGTTGAGAAGATTCCTGATGCCTTCACCGAGCTGCCGGATGAGGATTCCGGCAAGGCCACCACCATTTCTGTCAGCTTCGATCAAGCCACCTCCACCCCGTCCGAAGACAAGATTTCCTCCACTTCCAGCGAGGAGGACGAGAGTCCCGAAGTCACGACTGCCTCTCCACAGGCTACGGGAGATGATGACACCAAGAAACATCTTGGAACCGAACCAACCTCTACTGAGAAGGCACCACAACCTGATGCCGAGAAGCCAGAGGACGACAAGAAGGCTGAAGAAAAACCAGAATCTGCAACTTCAGTGCCACTTCCGACCACCTCCGCCCCAGTCGCTGGAGGAGAAATCGAAAAGGAGGCGGATGCTTCCACTGAAGCCTCTACTGAAGCCTCATCCCAGGAGGAGGAGGAGGAGGAGATCAAGCCAACTGATGCATCGAAGACATCCGAAAAGGAGCCTGCATTGGATGAGCATGCAGATGAAGTCACAAGTAAACCCAGTACCGAGGAATCCGACAAGGAGCCCAGCGATGACACCGCATCTGCAACTTCTGGACCCATCGAGGAGGCTTCCACAGCCGCTCCCGCTAAGGAAGAATCTAGCATTTCCACTGAGAAGGCTGAGCCCGAGGTCACCACTGCCGCCAGCCCAGCTGTGCCGGCCGTTGAACAAGATGACACCAAGGATTCCACCACTGTGCCACCAGTGGCCGATGAGAAGGAAGTGCCAGCACCGCAGGACGATATCAAGACACCCCTTGATGTGGCCACCGATACCCCCTCCTCTCAAGAGGACGAGGAACAAGACAAAACCGAGTCCCCGATTGCTCCTGCAATGCCCGAAGCTGATTCTACTGCTGCTCCTGTGGATGTTCCTTCTGCCGAGGAGATCGACACCAAGCCCATGGATGGTGTCATGTCCCAGACCGTTGCTCCACATGCTGCCGACGATGAATCTTCTGAAGATGCCGACCAGGCTTCTGTTACTGCAGCTCCTCAGGATGCTGATAAGGCTCCAACCTCTGAAGCTCCTCAGGATGCGGACAAGACGCCAGTTACTGTGTCTCCTCAGGAAGCTGACCAGACTCCAGTTACCGTGTCGCCTCAGGATACTGACAAGATTTCGCCCACTGAAGCTGCTCAGGAGGCTGATAAGACTCCGACGTCTGAAGCTCCTGAGGATGCTGATAAGACCCCCGTCACAGCATCTCCCCAAGATGCCGATGAGATCCCAGCCACAGTGGCTCCTGTGGATGACAAAAAGACCCCTGAAGATGATAAGAAGACTCCTCAAGTCGACGATAAGACCCCTCTGGATGATGAGAAGACTCCAGTTACCGCTACTCCTCAGGATGATGAAAAGACTCCAGTTACCGCATCTCCCCAGGATGAGATCCCCGTCACAGGTGCTCCTCTAGATTCCGACCAGGTTGCGACTTCTATTGCTCCATTTGTTGTTGATCTTACGGGCACCGAACCTGCAACGATTGATGCTGAGGATACCACTGACAAGGCTCCAGCTGGTGCCAAACTGAAGCCACCCACTCCAGCTCCGGCTGTCCCATCGGAATCCCCAGTCACCGAGCCAGAGATTGTGCCAGAAACTGCAGCTCCTGAGCTTGATAAGGATGTGCCCGAGAAGGATGTCTCCACAGAGCAGCCCCAACCGGTTGATGAGAAGACCACTCCGGAACCAGTCGTCAAGCCCAGCTTGGATTCCACCGAGGAGGGAGAGGAGTCCGTTGAGTCCGAGGAGGAGCATGCTCCAGTCACAGAAGCAGCTGACAAGGAGGATCAGAGCAAGGAGACTGAGGACGAGCCCGAAGTGCCAGCCGTGGTGTCCGAGATTCCTGCGCCGACAGCTGCTCCTGGAGCCCAGGAGGAGCCTGAGGTCACGACATTGCACCCACTCTTCCCCTACCTGCCCAGCAGTTCCACCAAGGCGCCAGCCATTGATGACCGCGTCGGAGAGGAGGACGAAGAGATTACCACAATCCGCGCCAGCACGAGCACAAGCACCGAGGCACCAGTCACCGCTGCTTCGTCGACGACGACGGAGGCTAGCATCATCACTCCGCCTCCCTACGGTCACGCCCCCGAGTACGAGGATGAGTACGACGAGGAGGAGGTCTTTGGACCCGGTACCTGCCGCTACGCCGGCAAACTGTACGTGTCCGCCCAGCAGATACCGCGCGACGATCCCTGCGACTTCTGCTTCTGCTTCCGAAGCGACATCATCTGCCTGCAGCAGTCGTGCCCGCCACCCATCGCCGGCTGCCACGAGGAGCCCATCTCCGGCTTCTGCTGCCCGCGCTACGAGTGCCCCGTGTCTATGGCCGCCGTGCTGAACATCACCACGAGCACCACGACCACCAGCACCACCCTGCCGCCCCACTTCCTCCACTACTCGCACGGCGAGGCGGTGAAGCACACCGGCTGCCTGATTAACGGCCGATCCTACCGCGTCGGCGAGCAGATCGAGTCCACGAGCGGACCCTGCATCAGCTGCACGTAAGTTTATGAAGGCTTCCAGCCGATTTCCCATTAATAACTATGCTGATCTCATTCCAGTTGCGGCGGCGACGGCAAGATGAAGTGCGATCCCCAGCAATGTGTGCCCGAGCCCACCATGCAGCAGGTGATGGCCGCCGTGGTGTCGGGACGCAAGAGATGAACCACCAGCCATGCTCACTAAATATAATTTAACTAATTCTTAAGCACTGCAGACAACAATCACGAACCGACGAACCAACCAGCCCAGATTGCACCACTCGCCAACTAGCAATAGTAATAGGAACCCCAACTAGAAACCCCTCCCAATCAGTAACCGGAACCGGAAATCAGACTCGAAATAGGTGCCAAGAGCAGAAAATAGGAAAGTACCAGGAAGCAGTAACAAGTAACCAGTAACCAACCACCATCTACAACCTTCAGAACGCAATAGTGTTAATTTGGGTTTGCCGACATTCGCACTCTTTCAATTGGATTACGCCCCCACTTGTTTCGGATTAGGTTACGGTGACGAAGCAACCAGTGATATTGTACTGTATACATAGTATAGGTGCAATTAATTTAGACGCGCTCACTTAAAGGATTACTTATTTGTCACGAAGGATGTAGAGAGAGAGGAGAGAGTGGAGAGTGGTGACCAGTGACCAGTACAGTACAGCGCGTGCCTTGTAAGGTCGTTCATTGTGACCGCCCGCCCGCCGCCATACACAATCGCTTTCAGGAGACTCTCAGCACACGAAAAGCTATTGCTATATTCCGGACCCGGACACACGCAATCAATGGCGTTACGAAGCCACGGCTTTCGGCCGCCGGACCGGACCCCGGACTCAATTCTATTCCTTTGCCCCACACAGCCCGTATCCCTGTCCGGCGGCTCACTCTTCTCCAAAATGCGCTTTTATAGTATTTTAGTCACCTTATTTTTACAAGCATTATTATTTTTGTGTATAATTGTTGCTTCTAGTCTTCTTTTGTTGCAAGAGCAACGGAATCCTCCGCCTGTAACACGCGCACAACCCGATCGATCGGTCTATATATCGCATATGTATGGCATATGGCGATCGATCGGCCCAGTTGAATTGAGTTGAGTTGAGTTGAGTTGAGAAACTGTATCTTCTATATGAACTATTCCAAGCTTTTATACTTTTATATACAATACGTGTACGTGAACGTGTAGTAGAGTGGAGAAACGAACGAACTAGTTTTTATAGCAATTTTACAAAACGAGACCGCGAATTGCATAGTTTTAACGGATTGAATTTGTACTTCGCCCCCGGCGGCACCGGCACCTGCACCTCCTGGCGGCAGGTGCTCCCGAGTAGGGGCAGAACCGTAGTCTACATAGAATTTTTAGATCAACTGAAACACAACGGAAACACTAAATACGGAACGCACACACACACTGTCTGTCGGCGACGGCTACTGCTCGACTGACCGAAAACCGGACCGATCGGATCGGAGCATCTATATAGAAGTTACCTTTGTAAACTATTTTTTTTAACCACCGCCAGCTGCCGCGCTGGTGGACGGGCAACACTTAACGAGGATCCCGTCCAGGACTTTCGGTCACTTGAGCCTTAGCAATTGGCGCGCCGTTATCCGAACGAATACGAACATCAATTAGATTTATATAATCTCTAAATATAGTTGTAGCCTAAGTATTTAATTTTAAAAATAAATAAATAAATTTTAATTTAGATCTTATTTATTTGATATGTCTTTTAAGAACAGCTCTTGTGTTTCCATACCTTATCATAATTTATATGCAAGCTTTTCTTTGTAATCTAATAAATAAATACAACGCTTTTTATTGAAATGTAAATTCCCGGTGGTATTATTTATATAATGATATTTAATTTATGGATAATATAACACAATAAGACACTGCTTCGTCTAAGCTATAACGAATGCTAGGCAAACAATAAATATATATTGCAAATAGCTTCAAGAAAACTTCGGTACGGGAATAGAATCAATATCACAAATCCCTAAAGCTCGTTGCGGCGGCTGTACACGGACTGCCTGGCAATGTACAGGGTTAGGTCCTCGGGTAGCGTGCAACCATCCAACTCATGGGCGAGGGCAAAGTAACGCTTCCTGAGGATGTGAGCAACCTCCTTGGGCTGCCGGTTTCTGGTGAAGACACCCTTTTTGTTGCCTCCAACGCGTGTTATGGCTGAAATGAATACAAACTTTATGATTTCAAATACACATCATAAAGTTAATGCTTAGAAACCCACTCTGTGCCGTCCGGAAATCGGCAAAGTTCCACACAAACTCTCCTATGAACCACGGATTTTCGCGAAGCTCGTCGAAGGCCCTAAAGTGCTTGGAGAAGAGCTGCACCTGGTACTCCTCGGACCAAATAAAGGCCGGCAGCTTCAAGAGATTAGAAGTAACCTAGGAACTTACTCGCGAAATCAAACTACTCACTGAATGCATGCCTTCCATGGTGTCTCCGCCATACTCGAACTGAATGACCGGCTTTCCAAACTTGTCCCGCCAACTCTGGGCCTCTTTGGTCAGCAGGTCCACAATCATGTCCGTGCGTCCCGCGTTTTGGTACCACGAGTTGTAGCGATTGAACCCCACGATGTCCAGGAACTGCGCCAAGTGGCAGGTCGAGGGACTGGCATTTATGGCGGCCGTTAGAGGACGTCCCTGCGCAATGCTCCTAGTGTAGTTCACCAAGGCCCTGCAGATTACTTGATTAGGATAGTCCGAAGGGGATCTGCAGAAGGTAGTAGTACCCACTCGAAATATTTGAGGGCTCCCTGCTTGGTGGATCGCGGCTCATTGGCAACCGACCAGGCGATGACGCTCGGGTGGTTCCTGTCCCTGTGAATGAGCTGCTCCAGCGATGTCATGTGCTGCTCCAGCAGTTGCGGCTCAAATATGTCGATGTTAACGGCAGGACACTCGTCGATGATCATGATGCCTTGCTCGTCGGCGAACTGCATGGACTCCTCGGAGTAGGGGTAGTGAGAGGTGCGATAGGCATTCGCTCCGATCCACTTCAGCAGGTTGAAGTCGCGGGCCAAAAGCGCATTATCCAGACCCTTGCCTCGTATCTGAAGTGGGGGAAACTTTAATAAACCGTCTTGGTAGTAATTTCCCTCTCCAAACCAACATCTGAGTCCTCGTGGCGGCCGAATCCCCGCAGGTAGAGCGGTACTCCATTGAGAAGAAGGCTCTGATTGCTCCAGCTCAGAGTACGGATACCCACTGGCAAGCGGTAAACATCCTGCAGAGCACTGTCCTCCTCCTCCTCCTTACTGCTGGCGACGTATAACTCAAACTCCAGAGTATATAGGTAGCCAGGATCGGGGTTCATAAGGTAGGGCCACCAGGGCTTGGCATTGACCACTAGCAGGGAGCCGTGGTAAACTTCTCGGTTGATCTGCTGGGCAACGACCAAACCATTCCGGTCTCTGAGTATAGCCCTGAGATTTGTGGGTAAGATTTGGCGATCCTCCGCCGCTTGGCTTGCGTCCACCCACAGGCGGTAGTCTATGCGACCCATTCCGTCGCTGCTGTACTGGGTGCTCACCTCCAAGTCGCTGATGTGGAGCAACGGTGTCGTGTACAGGTGCACACTCCTGTGGATGCCCGCGTAGTTGAAGAAGTCAAAGGTGTAGCTTTGGATCGGCACAGTGCCTTTGTCGGTGTCTGCCTGATAAACGGATCCCTGGGGAATGGTGCGGTTGCCCAGCCGATTGTCGCACATGACCGTAACCCGGTTCTCGCCGCCAAAGTCCAGCAGTCCGGATATGTCGGCCTCGAAGGGCAAGTGGCCGATGGAGTGGCTGGTGGCGTTCCTGCCGTTGATCCACACCTCGGCCGAGTAGTGAACGCTGCCGAAACGTAACCAGGTGCGGACGCTACCCTGCCAAAGGCGGGGCACAAAAAAGGTCCTCTCGTACCAAACGGTGCCCACGTGATCCCTCAGGCTGTCCGTTGTGGCTAAATCATTGTAAGAGGCGGGCACGGGCATGGGTATCACCTTCCGTCCGCTTATCCTCAGGCTGTTGGCAAACCACTTCTCGCGAACGCCCTGGAGCGGATCCTTTGGGTTACTCTTCACCAGCCGCCACATCCCGTCCAGGCTGCGCACCTCACGCGTCTCCGACTCCCGGGGATACAGCAGTCCCTTGGTGGGCGTCGGTTTCCTAATCTCCGCATACTCGAACAAAGGCCATTCTTTGTTGTCTTCCTGGCTTTCGGGGATTCCCTCTTGGTTGGCGGACACCTGCAGCAGGTAAATTTCAAGGACCAGGAACCAGGTGAAGGAGAGCCCTTGCCACCTCATTGTGTGAGGAAGTAACAGACTTTATTTAATAATAAGTATTAATTTCACTATGAAATAATTAATAATTTTGATAATTCGCCGGCTTCTGATAAGAGCAGGGTCAGTATGACCACCCAACATAGTATTTAGTATTTTCATTTAGTATTTTCCAAACAACAATGTATCATTTTTGTACAAACGCCCCACGGTGCCACTGAATAAGAATTCAACACAAATTTCGCAGATTTTGTTTGGAAACGAGAACCGGCGGCGCGATGGGCGATGTGGACAATTGGATTGAGACGGTGAAGGAGTGCAAGTACCTGCCGGAGAACCAGTTGAAGAAACTCTGCGAAATGGTGTGCGACATACTGGTGGAGGAGTCAAACATTCTGCCTGTCAGCACGCCGGTCACCGTCTGCGGCGACATCCATGGCCAGTTCTACGACCTGGAGCAGCTGTTTCGGACAGGCGGCCAGGTGCCGGACACCAACTACATATTTATGGGCGATTTTGTTGATCGCGGCTACTACTCGCTGGAAACGTTCACCCGCCTGCTGACCCTCAAGGCGCGCTACCCCAACCGGATAACGCTGTTGCGCGGCAACCACGAGACGCGACAGATCACTAAGGTCTATGGCTTCTTCGACGAATGCTTCAGCAAGTACGGGAATGCCAATGGTTGGAAGTATTGCTGCAAGGTCTTTGATCTGCTCACCATCGCTGCCATCATCGATGAGGAGATTCTGTGCGTGCACGGCGGCCTGAGTCCAGAGATCATCACCTTGGATCAAATCCGAACAATCGAGCGAAATGGCGAGATACCGTACAAGGGCGCCTTCTGTGACCTGGTTTGGTCCGATCCCGAGGATATGGAGTACTGGGGCCAGAGTCCGCGCGGCGCTGGCTGGCTCTTCGGTCACAACGTGACCAAGGACTTTATGGCGATCAATAATCTGGATTTGATCTGTCGTGCCCATCAACTGGTCAACGAGGGCATCAAGTATATGTTCGAGGGCAAGCTGGTGACTGTGTGGTCTGCTCCCAACTATTGCTATCGTTGCGGAAACGTGGCGGCAATCCTAAGCTTCGATACGGCTCAGCAGCGGCAGACGAAGATCTTTGTGGCGGTGCCGGATACCGAACGGGTGATACCCAAGCAGAACACGACGCCGTACTTCCTGTAAATCGATAGATCGATTGTGTTCCGTGAAACGAACTGATCCGCCCAATCTACAATAGGAGATTCTACATGTACGCTTCTCGGACGCAGCAGCCTGAGTCTACTTTTACCGCCTTTAACCAAACTCGAAAACGAACACGGAAACACTCAAATGTATCATATCTATTTAATTAGATTAAAAAGTGTCTTCTCCACTTAGTTGTATATGTTAAAACTTTATTAAAAATATGAATAAAACTTATAAAACTAACGTTTTTTTTTTCGGAGAACTGACTTCCGGTATTTAAAGTGCGACCGTGGAGGGTAAAATCTGTTCTTTTATGAGGAATTTCAGCATTGATGACGGAAAATTAGGCGGGCACACTGCTAGCCGGGCCAGCAAACCAAATATTCAATTTCTCCCCTATGGATTCGGACAGTTCCTACGATTGACCCGACCTCAAAAGATAAGCGCCCAAATGGTGAACATCTCCACCATCAACTGGCTCTTTGTCTGCGGCCTGTGCTTCTGCATGGGCGGCATTTGTGTGCTCAGCTTCATGCCCCTCGGCTCCGGTTCGTGTGGGAGGAGGAAAGGAACCTTCTATAAATACTGACCTAAAACGCGCTCCGCTCTTTTTATAGACTGCATCTGCCCGCTGTCCAACCCGCTGGCCAAGATGGGCGGTGGAGGAGTGATGGAGAAGACGCCTACCGTGGAGAAGCAGCCACATGAACACAAAGCCGCCGCGCACAAAATGGCCCTGCTGGTGCCATTCCGGGATCGTTTCGAGGAGCTGCTCCAGTTCGTGCCCCACATGACAAGCTTCCTGCAGCGCCAGAAGGTGGCGCACCACATATTTGTACTCAATCAGGTGGACCGATTCCGTTTCAACCGGGCTTCGCTGATCAACGTGGGCTTCCACTTCGCCAGCAACGTTTACGACTACATCGCCATGCACGACGTAGACCTGTTGCCGCTAAACGATCAGCTGCGCTACGAGTACCCCAGTGACTTGGGCCCGCTGCACATTGCCGGACCCAAGCTGCACCCCAAGTACCACTACGACAACTTCGTGGGCGGCATCCTGCTGTTGCGGCGCGAGCACTTCCAGCAGATGAACGGCATGTCCAACCAGTACTGGGGCTGGGGCCTGGAGGACGACGAGTTCTTTGTGCGCATCCGAGATGCGGGGTTGCAGGTGACGCGACCGCAGAACATCAAGACTGGCACAAACGATACATTTAGGTGGGTGTCGCTACCGATCGATCTTAGGGAACATTGCTAACATTATTGAGATTCCCCAGCCATATCCACAACCGGCATCATCGGAAACGGGACACGCAGAAGTGCTTCAACCAGAAGGAGATGACCCGCAAGAGAGACCACAAGACTGGCCTGGACAACGTCAAGTACAAAATTCTAAAGGTCCACGAACTGGCCATAGACGGAGTGGATGTGACCATCCTCAACATAATGCTCGATTGTGATGTAAATAAAACGCCGTGGTGCGACTGCTCGGGCACGGCGGCGGCTGCCTCGGCCGTACAAACCTGAGGGGTTGTGCTTAACTAAAGAACCAACGTTTGCCTAGTCAAATCCTATGTTTATTTCGCTATACAATCGGTTTTCTAATGATAAATACTCTAATACACGTGCACCATGCCGTACAGGAATGTCCAAAAGAGCACGTAGGTGCAAAGGCCGCCCATGAACTGGTTGGTCAGCAGGTTGCTTCGGTTAATGAAGAACTTGCGCCACTGGGTGCCCGACTTCAGCAGCACCAGGATCCAGAGCACGAACACGGACAGGAAGTAGAAGAGAAAGCCCAAAGTGCCGCTTAGGCCCAGGATTCCTAGAATAGGTTTAAATGGGTTACTTTTGTGTTGCTGAGCCACTGGAAATTAGTGCCAATTACCCGCAGCACAGCCCGAGATGGCGGCCATCGACGTCCGGCAGTACTCCACGGCAGATATGTTGTTCCGGATGGCGCCCTCGCTGTAGGCGATGATTTCGCCGGTCTTGGACTGGGCCGTTTTCACTCGGTTCATTTTATTTGATCAAATTCTGTTTTAATTTGACGAAAGAAATTAAATAAATTCTCTGATGGAGCTAGAAATATAATCGATTACTCGATTTTTCAATTGCGCGATACATCGATACACATTTCAGACTGCGCAAAACTCTGGCAGCGCTGGTCGCTCACGACTTCTTGTTATTGGAATCGGACGGACATTAATTCATTAAAATATGTGGTGATAACGCGACCTGCCGAATTCTAATGCTGAGGGCAATATGAGCAATTAGTCCGTCTGACGTGTGGGTTCAACTACTATGCAGTCGCGCGCGCGACCCGCTAGATGCCAACACTTGTTTTGAAACGCGGAGTTCCTGCCCAACATCACATCACACCCACCACTACCACCCCCCAGTTGTGCCTCCCAGCCCCACCGACTGCCCCCAGAGCTCCCAGCGGAGGGCAATTAAAAAATCAATCAGAGTGGGCCCTAATTGAGAGCTGCCAACCATTCCGGCTCCGTCGTCATGTCGCCAAAAAACTGCGCGGTGTGCGGGGACAAGGCGCTGGGGTACAACTTCAACGCTGTGACCTGCGAGAGCTGCAAGGCCTTTTTCCGGCGCAATGCTCTGGCCAAGAAGCAGTTCTCCTGCCCCTTCAACCAGAACTGCGACATCACCGTGGTGACGCGCCGCTTCTGCCAGAAATGCCGCCTGCGGAAGTGCCTGGACATCGGCATGAAGAGCGAGAACATCATGTCCGAGGAGGACAAGCTGATCAAGCGGCGCAAGATCGAGACGAACCGGGCCAAACGACGCATGATGGAGAGCGGTACTGATGGGGGTGACCCCGAAGATGATGCTGCCGGCGGCGGCGGAGGCAATGACAATAAGGCGCCAGCGGACAGCAGCAGCAGCAACTTGGAGCTGTACTCCGGCTCACAGGACTCACAGAGCTGCGGCTCAGCGGACAGCGGCCCCAACGGCGGCACGGCCAGCGCAACGGGAGCTCAGGTCAACCCGCTGCAGATGACGGCCGAGAAAATCGTGGACCAAATCGTATCCGACCCGGATCGGGCCTCGCAGGCCATTAACCGGTTGATGCGCACCCAAAAGGAGGCTATTTCCGTGATGGAGAAGGTGATCAGCTCGCAGAAGGACGCCCTGCGGCTGGTGTCACACTTGATCGACTACCCAGGTGGGTGCCAAGGGCTAGTAACTGGCTACTAAGGCTACTTATCCGCTAACCTCTGACCCCTCCCCCTTGACTCACTCGTTGCAGGTGACGCCCTGAAGATCATCAGCAAGTTCATGAACTCGCCCTTCAACGCTCTGACAGTATTCACAAAGTTCATGAGCTCGCCCACGGACGGCGTGGAGATTATCTCGAAGATCGTCGACTCGCCGGCGGACGTGGTGGAGTTCATGCAGAATCTGATGCACTCCCCGGAGGATGCCATTGATATAATGAACAAGTTCATGAATACCCCGGCGGAAGCGCTGCGCATCCTCAACCGCATTCTGAGCGGCGGCGGGGCAAGCACAGCCCAGCAGTCCGACCGCAAGCCATTTCTGGACAAGGAGCTGACGACGACGACGACGACGAAGCCTCCTCCGCCGGCGGAGCGGGTGGATACCGTCATACAGAGCATGCTGGGCAGTGGAAGTCCACCAATTTCGCCCCATGCCGTCGCCGTGGACTTGCAGTACAACTCGCCCGGCCCCGAGGAGCAGCCCAGTACCTCGAGCAGCCATCCCTTGGCCTACATTGCCAATTCGCCAGACTTTGACCTGAAGACCTTCATGCAGACCAACTACAACGACGAGCCCAGTCTGGACAGCGACTTTAGCATCAACTCGATCGAGTCTGTGCTGTCCGAGGTGATTCGCATCGAGTACCAGGCCTTTAATGGCATTCAGAACGCAGCGTCGCGGGTCAAGGAGGAGGCGTCCCATCTGGGCGGTGCCGGTGGCTGTAATACCGCCAGCCAGCAACAGCAGCACCTGCAACAACCCATCTGCGCCCCCTCCAGCGTGCAATTGGATCGCGAACTGAACGAGGCGGAGCAAATGAAGCTGCGGGAACTGCGCATGGCCAGCGAGGCTCTCTACGATCCTGTGGACGAGGATCTCAGTGCCCTGATGATGGGCGACGATCGCATTAAGGTACAAAAATTAGCCTCTGGCATTAGCCTTTCGTTCTTTCACTTAAAGCACTCCAACACCGCGCTTGGCTTATCTAATCGCGTTGTGCCAGCGGCGATATAGACGGCACCTGGCAGCCGCGAGTCAGTGATTCAGTGCGTATTGCAGAGATGGCCCATGGGCCAAAACTCCGCCACCAGCCACCAGTTTCTGTGTTCCCAGCACTCAAGTGCTACCAAATGTAAACACAAACTTTTCAATTGTTGTGGCTCGGATTTAAGGGCTTAATAGAATGTGAAGGAGAAATATTAGGAACCTTTTTTTTTAGCCCCAGTTTCGGGAGAAATGTGCAATGTTTTTTAATTAACAAAATGTTAAGGGACTGTCTTTGATTATGGTTTGAATTGGTTAGGATTTAATTTAATTTAATTTTAATTCTAGAAACTCTGTGTCTTCTGTTTGGTTCATGAGATTGCAAACCATTTCCTAAGTAAAGCTTAACAAATTTATTTTCCAAGAAAGCCGAAAGTTGAAATAATATTTGTTTATTTCCCTTTTCAAAAAAGATACTAGCTTTGATGAACAAACTGCCAAAGAAGAACCACAGCCTGTTTATCATAGTTTCAGGCAAGTGTCAACAATTACTATTAGACCTCTTGGCCTCTCATGGCTAAATTGTCCAAACATGAGTCACTGATTCCGCGAATGCACATTGCCATAAAACGAGCCACCCCAACTGTGAGCAATCCGTCTGTCTGGTGGGGTGGTCGGTCTCCCAAACGCAGAGCAGACAGTGGCTTTATCAGACCAATATAGTGACACATTATCAACCATTATCAAGTGCGACAGCAGGCGCTCATGAGAGACCACAGCGTCGATTTGGCGGTTTATTGTCGCTTAGACTGTTTGCCTTTAGCGCCTCATCGCAATTAGCACATTTCCAGTATTGTTAATTGGGAAAAACGATACAATTTTGAACGAAATGTGGAGCAGCCGGAGCAGCAGGTGTTTGGGCTCTACGATAAGCAGAACCCGGTTGAGTCACCTTCCAGGGAGAAGCCTTTACGATTGTGTATAGAGATATAACTGATAATAATGGCCACCTGTGCGTTCTGTTTCGATTTGTTTTTATTTGTTTGTGGCCCGACCACCAGCCCGACGACACTCGCCACAACCCGAAGCTATTGCAGCTGATCAATCTAACGGCGGTGGCCATCAAGCGGCTCATCAAGATGGCCAAAAAGATAACAGCATTCCGTAACATGTGCCAGGAGGACCAGGTAGCCCTGCTCAAAGGCGGCTGCACAGAAATGATGATAATGCGTTCGGTGATGAATTACGACGATGATCGCGATGCCTGGAAGGTGAGGGTTGTTACATGGTGTTCCTACATGGTGTTCACCTGATACTGAATTTTTATCTGTTTCTTAAAGGTTCCCCACACCAAAGAAAACATGGGCAACATACGCACTGACCTGCTCAAATTCGCCGAGGGTAATATCTACGAGGAGCACCAGAAGTTCATCACGACCTTCGATGAAAAGTGGCGAATGGACGAAAACATTATACTGATTATGTGCGCCATTGTCCTCTTTACCTCGGCTCGATCGCGAGTGATACACAAAGACGTGATTAGATTGGAACAGGTGAGTGTTTAGTAAGCAGGTCAGCAGTTTTGGGGTTTCTTAAGATATCTTCTTTAAGTTACGGGTGTATTCCGGAAAGAAGCAAAAGTCTGCCTTAAAATATTATAGTTTGATATACCGGAAAATAGCCCATCAACTTAACTCGATCGATTTTATTAAACAGATTTAAAAAAAAAAGTTAATTATTTAATTTTTATACCCTTGCAGGGTATCAAGATTCATAAAGTACATAAAGTATTCTTTAAATCTTGGCAGGGTTATATAATTTTAGTCAGAAGTTTGCAACGCAATGAAGAAGATTTTTCCTACCCTATAAAGTATATATATTCTTGATAAGGATCAACAGCCGAGTCGATCAAGATGTCCGTCTGTCTGTCCGTCCGTTTCTACGCAAACTAGTTCCTCAGTTTTAAAGCTATGTTAATGCAACTTTGCAGATAGCCTTCTATATGGTCTCACAACTATATATGTCGGATCGGACGACTATATTATATAGCTGCCATAGGAATGATCGGAAAATTTTTAGGAAAAAAATTATATCTTAGGAAATTTCCAACATATTTTTATAAAATATAAGGCCATTTTGTATTATTCTAGAATTTCGGTTTTAATTTAATCGAGATCAGACTACTATATAGCTGCCATAGGAATATGTATATCAATTTATTTATTTTAAAAGCTTTGTTGCTAGCAACATTTAGTTGTTGCGCAACATTTTTCACTGTCAACATGTTTCGCTCAACATTTATAGTATTTAAAAAAAAGAACCGCAATTCTTAAATATACCAAATTTAAAATACTGCAAATTTAAACTTCGACTTGCCGAAGTTAGCTTCCTTTCTTGTTTTAAATATATTTTAAGCTTTAAGACTATAACAAAATTTTAAATTCATATAATTTGTATTTCTAGAATTCCTATTATTATCTTCTGCGAAGATATCTGGAGAGTGTTTACTCAGGCTGTGAGGCGAGAAACGCGTTTATCAAGCTGATCCAAAAGATTTCAGATGTGGAGCGTCTGAACAAGTTCATGATTAATGTCTATTTGAATGTAAACCCATCCCAGGTGGAGCCATTGCTGCGTGAAATATTCGATTTGAAAAATCACTAACTAGATGACAAAACGGGGGGCATATAATGCCTCAGGAATGATCAATCAGCGAACTGCAGTTGTTGTTGTTGTTGTTTTAATAATTCTAT
>VNJT01007666.1:0-15772 GCA_008042655.1 Drosophila burlai
ATACCCACAAACTTCGTGTAGAGTTTGCGTCTTTATTTATAAAAAAGAAATCCGCCTCTCACAGCTTGGCAGCTACAAATTAAAAATGCTCAGTGCTAATGAGAAAAGTTTCCCCCATATTTCGAGGCCTCACTGGGACTTATTCTGACGGATCCAGTCCAGGTGGGATCGAATTTTTAAGCATCATTGTAGTAACCGAGTAAATAAAGGACTCCACCATTATACCATCGATGTATACAGAATTTTCGGAGACTTACTGTGGCTGCAACAAACGCAAATCCGGAGAGGTGCTTCCAGTCGCTCTTGCTGCAGATGCTTTGGGACCAGGACTCCTCGAAGCATTCTGTGCTATTCGACGGCTCAAACACCAGCTTGTGGCGTGTATATGTCACAGATCGCCGTACATCCGGAGGAGCGCATACATTTTTTTTGTGTCAAGCTGGTTTGTTATTGGATATATGAGGACACAGACACACAGGAAAATGTGAGCTCCTTCCTTGTTTGTATTATCAGTCTGATCCACGGATGCTAGTCCAGATCGATGATAAAGGCTTTCTTTTCAAACTGAAATTGCAAATAAATTTCCCAACCCACTTGAAAACAATATGGGCAAAGTCAGAAGAGTAATGCAAAAATTCTCGGCTCTCATATTGCGGGTTACAAGGTGGTAGTTAAACTGAGATGTTTTATTTCTAATCGTGTTCTCTTATACGCTGAATCAGTTCAGGCTTGTCAATCCAGTTACTGAATATATTAAAACTGGCATAGCTTTAAAAGCAAATTTAAAAGAATAAATAAAAACAAACATTGTGGCTTTGGATACATTAAGCATGTAAATCCTACCTAGATTTTGCTGGAATTCGTTAAATTACTAAAATGGAAACTTATTAAACTAAGAAAACATGTTTATTATTTGACATTATGGTTATGTTTTAAGAGATAAACCTCTTACTTGAAAATTATAAACATTTTTTAATTTATTAAAATAATTGTATTGAAGAGATATACAAGATGATACAGAAGAAGGGTTTTTAAAGCTTCGTAAATTTTACCCGGATGGATTCTTAGAAGGAGGATTTATCCAATTTAAGTAGGATCGGATGTTTACATAGCCCTGGAGACCCGTTTTCAGGGACTTGGAGTAAAAGCCTGACACTGCAATACCAGTTAAATGGTACTTTCGCGGAGTGCCGGACGCCTCCACCAAAGCACTGCCGGAAAGGGGGGTTCGTTCGGTGCTGCCACAGATGAGCTCCGCCGGGAACTGAGCAAACTGCTTGTGACACTCGGCACCACTAGTCCATTTAAACGGCATCTTTATGCGCTCCTTTATCAGATTTAATTCTCCCCTCTCCCTGAGCGGGGGTCTTTCGAAGCCTGCCACTATAAGATCTGCATTAGGAGTCTCGCTTTTTGTGGCCTCGGCCGGAGGCAGGCAGATGGGCTGTACGTAGTCGCTAAACTCCACGTCCTTCTTCAGCGTGATCATAGCCAGGTCATTTTGGAAAGTCTCAAGTGAATAACCTGGGTTAACTTCCACCTCTCTGATAGCCACGCGTTGCGGTATAGGAGTGCAGAGCCCTTCGCGATTGCAATCGGGATCTGCGACATCATTGCTGCCATCCCAGTCGCCGAATATCACGGCGGTAACTTCAGCGGAAGTTCTCGAAACGCAGTGAGCGGGAGTTAGGACTCGACGGGCATCTATGAGGACGCCAATACAGCCCCAGGAACGGTCTCCATTATTTTCAGTGTGTTCGATGCGAGCGATCCACGGATGCTCATTCATCTCCGTCGTGGTACTGTTGTTTTTGAACTGCTTCTCATCGAGTTTTCCACAATTTTGACCAACGGATGCTTTTGAATTAATTTTGAGTTAATGTGAGTTATTTCGTTTTGATTTGAAGCTCATTGTGATTTTTTACTCACTAGAAAATAAAGTTGAAAACGCCGACAGCGAAATGAGGAAAATAGACGCCCGCATCTTGTGGGCTGAAAGATGCTAGTTGCACTAAGATATTTCAAGTTTAAGCGTTCTCTCTTATAAGCCTAGAAACCTCAGATCCAGCTGGCTTGCCAATCCAGTTTTTACTGTCAAGTACAACATGCTACTCATTGTCATTAAAAAAGTAATAAATAGTTGAATAATCGCAATAATCGCAGTCTGATAAACCAAAATGTTAATGCACTTATCAGTTTAAAAATATAATAAGGATAATCACATATAAATAAATATTTACATATAAATGATATAATTACAATGTGATACCATGATGAATCTAGCATTTTATCAGATAATCCAATGTTTGGATAGCGTAATTTCGAGAAACTAATTGTATATTTCGAGGAATGCTTTAATTTAATTTATAACTTACTGAAATATAAAATTCATAAGCCTCTGTGTTCATTTAAACATAAAATGACAGGGTGTAAGCCATTTGTCAGCAATAAAAAAGTGCCGCGAATATGAATAGAGATTTATTAGCCGTGCATAATTATTTATTCATTTACAATCGACTGCATTCGAAATCAGCATGCCTAATTGAGCATTAATTAATTTCATCAATTCGCGTTCATTGGTTGCAAACAGTTTGCGGTTCGCTTAAAGTGGCTTACTCACCGAAAGGTTTCCCGAGTTTCCCCCCGCTGGGACTGGACGAATGGAAAGCGCACCGGCGAAAGGAAGAGCTGCCGAGAAACCGGATGCTGTCAGTTGACATTTTGCACTGAATCCAGGGGGAGCTGATTAAACGACGCCAATTGCTGCTTGCCAGCTTTAATCTGAACCCTCGCATTTGCCTTGCTGTCCTGTTTTTAATGGTGTTGATCAAATGTCGAAGTTGATGGAGAAAACAAGAACGTTGGGGAGCATAAACAGGGCGCGCTGGAACTATGTAGTTTCCAGCTAACGAGCAGGCCCATGCTCGGGCTGCAGTAATAACAATGACGCCAAGATATTGACTCACCAACAACACCGACAGGAGGTCCTGGCATGGCCAGAAGGAGGAGCAAATGGCGGGCAAAAATGCAACTTGTAATTTGAACAAAAGCCAACCAGTTACAAATGCTGCCAGCAGATGTAGCTATACGTTTGTCAATGGCAGTGTACAATGCCCTTGTATATGCACAGGTAAAAAAATACAAATACAAATACTGGTACAAATACCTTTATGTAACTTCAAAACGTTTACAAACTTCGGTCTCCTAAAATAAGCTTCCTTTCTTTTACAACTTAATTAATTAAAAATAATAATTTATAGATTTTATCTGATAATGTGTATATTTTTCTTTCTATGTTTTTTATGGGAGCTAGTGACAGAATCTCACCACTAAACACAGACTTACACACCGGTTAGCAGTCGCCAACACGTGTACAGATTCCAAAGCAAAAAAGGGCATTCTACAGATACTCTTACTAATCTGAACTGCCACTTGGACTGTGAGTTGCATCAGAAAGTGTATACGCCTTGTCTAATAGAAGAGTAAATCTGGTCAGCCGAGAATGGCACAGTTGCCGGCGTTTGGATTTAATTCCAATTGAATTGCAGCGAACAATGTTTGTCTGGCATTTCAAAACCCTCGGTCGGGAAAACACAGGTTTATATATTATTAAAAAGCGATGGGAAGTATAGAAAATCGAAAGTTTTGAGATTATTGTATAATTAAGTAAAAGTAAGTCCTGAAGAATAATCCTAAACTTCGAGCGAATGAGCGAATATAAGTTAAAAGTTATGGGATGTTGACATGACAAATTACACGAATACCTCGAAGTACGCTAATATTTATTAATATATTTCATATGTAAAATAAATATTTACGAAATGAAGAAACCGGAAGTGGGCGAATAAAATTTGATAAACTTTAAAAACTCTTTCCCTTTTCCTTTCCTTTTGTTGGCAACCAGACTCCGGTTTCACCTTTTTATATGCAGGCCACACTTTCTTCCTCGGTTGGTCTTTAAATTAGAAAGAAAACTCCTTGATCAGCCTTATAGATGATGATGGGGCTGCTTTAACAGCTTTACGACCAATCAAATCAACCTAAACGAGTCTCTGGAAAACCTGATGATAATTTCTGTGGGTTGTTCAAATATAAACATGATTACTTTTGATTTTGCTTACTTACCCTTACCCAGTTGTATTTATCCGCCTCTAAATTTAACTTGCCACGCATCAATGTTACTATGGGACCCAGATGCTTGTGCGTGTGGGGTAAAGTTTAAAAGTTGTTCCTGCCTAGCATTTGAAATTTGTTACGAAATTATATTGCGGCTTGTTTGCTTCGCTCCTGCTTCGTATGCGTCACGTTGCGTATACGCGCCGTGCGCGCCCCGAGGCACACACAGGGCAGAGCCAGCAACGAGCAGACAAATACTAGCAACAACCACTGGTTACTACAAGATACACGATACCAGATACCACCCAGCCCGCCCCCAAATCCGCACATTCTCGTAAATAAGATTCGAAACGTCCCCGGCGTTTATGTGTATTATGCTGCCATACAAAAAAGGATTGTTGTCGCTGTCGCCACGATAAATGGCCCAAGAGTTCACATTATGTGTGAGAAATCTATAAAAAGTTATAAAAGTGTCATTAGCGCCAACAATGGGAATGCCGCAGCAGAGGATCTTAGTGCGGCTTAACATCGCACTACGCTCCCCGCCAAATCCTTACAAAATTCCTTGTGGCGCTCAACTTGTTGTTGCCAACTTTTCCCCGGCTTTGCATTGGCAGTGACCTGATTCGCGCCCCCCCCCATCTCCTCGCCCGCCTGTAAATAATTCACAGCACTGCTAACTAGCAAACAATATGGGAGAAAAGTAAAAGGTTTTCCATGTACAATTTGAAAATGTCATATTTGCCAAAGTCCGCGGTCCGCTGTCCGCCTGTCTACTTAACCCAGACCTCCGGTGCGCCTTGTATGCCTATCATCTCTTGTTTATCACGCTCCGATTTGCCTTATTGTGCTGCTTTGTTATCGGCGTGCATATTTAATACAAAAATGGTCAGGAACAGCTCCGTCAGGTTTGGCCAGACACCACGGAGCGAGCGGACAGGCAGAAAACTCTGCGTTTTGATTCTGTCTTTGTGTCATAAGAAGTGCTTTTGAAATATGCATAAATGTCTGTTGTTGTAGGAAATGCGCAGCCCTGGTCTGATTGAACTAAAGTTGTGTAAAGTCTCAAGAAGAAATAATAACTAATAAAAAAGCCAGGGATCGAAAATAATGATTATGGCAACATTTTAGAAATGATAAGGATAAGCAATAAGGAAATACCCTACGAATCCTTATTGAATAATCCATTTCCGGAATTTTATTGTTCTATAATATTCATAAATAATAATGATTAACATTAAGTAATATTAGATAAATCAATCAATTAATTTTACTCAATTTATCAAAAATATATAAAATAAAAAATATATACAAAATTTTAGTTTTTAAAATACCAATTGTATCCAATTGTAAGGCTACCATAATTTCCAATTATTGGAATTTAAGGAATGCCCGTAAATCAGTAGATGGTTGACTTCCCGTGCCTTGTGACTTAGGCCATCCTTTATGTCCAAAGTTTCCTACGATATCTTCATTGAAGGCCTGTCACATCGAATGAGATAAGTTTATTTGCTTCACACCTAAACCCTACTCTGGCAACGTGGCTGGGCTTTGACAAATTTCAGCAAAGTGGATTAATTTGAATCAGTTCATGCCCAATGCTGTCCACTTATTAGAGTCGAGTCAAACTTTTGCGCAGCAGATAAGCAAAGTTGTCTTGGCCAGATCTGGCCCTCCTTCATTTGGCTGGCTTTAATTGGGGACCGGCCAAGGGACAAGGCCGGGTAAGTGGAATCAACAGGTGATTCCAGACGAGCGCTCAGCTGGGACTGTGCCACTTAGAGCTCAAGAGTCTGGGACTATGGACGATGGAGATAGAAGCATGGAATCCCGGAACTCCAGAAACTCACGGAACTTTCGCCGTAAATCTCCATTTTAGAAGTTCACGACCAGTTCGAGATATAAACAGCGAGATTTGGCGCATTATGCAAGTGGGAGCATTTAGGCGCTCCATTGTCGTAACATGATGGCGTTCCGGATTCCGGACCGTTCCGCGGCCACCACGTTCCCAGTCCGGCAGCTTTCCTCCCTCGGAGGGGACCCGGTGTTCGGTGGTGTGGTGGCTTTTGGCTTCGGGAAATGAACAGAAATGAGAGTAACATTTCCCGAACGTTAACCCTTATGCCCAATGATTACTTGCATGAAACCATAACCAATTTCGGTTTCATAAAACAAATTACAAATATTTAACTCCCTATTCCAAGTTTCGTAAATAACATTTTTAAAATAAGAAAATAAATTAAAAGAAAAATGGATAATGTCAGTCGATAATTAGTTTAATTATAAAAAATTATATTTTAAGATTATAATATATTTTAGGATTAAGAATTGCAAGATTACAGCCATTGCGCATGAACCACGCCCACTACTCTTCGCCGTTGCCTGTTGCCCACATGCGACATTTCGACGTATTTTTCTAACCCGGGCACCTACTTCAAATTCCGGCGCCTGAATTTGGTTTTGGGTTGCAATCGGTATGCGAAGTGGCCTTTAGCTTCACCTTCGGTTCGTGGGCAGTTGTCATTTCAGTCGCAACCAGAGCTGCAACAAAATAGCACATCAATGAGTGCCACAAAAATGCAATCTATGAGTCCTCGCCGCCCACCCTGCGTATACGCATTCCTCCAGCCTTGGATCCCTCGTTACGTATACGCACGTCTGCGTCTGGGTGGGCGAGATGGCGGGTCCTTTGACATGTGCGTGGATATGTGAGAATGTCGCCCGAGGGCGGGCGGGAAAATATTTAACTTTCACTTTACTGCGAAGCACGGCAGCTGTGTGCATTTGATTATTCGTGTTTGCAAAGCGGAGTATAAAAAAGATGGAAAACATGGAGCTGAACGAAAATAAACGCTGCTGGAAACAATCAAAAGTCGCTACTGACAACGGAAATCTACTCCCGGCCCAGGGCCTCGCATATTCATTTCACAATTCAACAATCGCATTTTAATTCGTTTCGCTTTCGTTTTTATGCACCCACCCGATCCGCGTTCGTTCTCGCCAATCCAATCCTCGCTGACATTTCCAGGAATTTAATTTGCCGGCGTCTGCTTACTTAAAGCTGCATATTTTGTTTGCTGCTCAGTGCGCCGGCTTTCTCTGGCATTAAGAGATATTGCGGCGACCTTTCCTTTTATTTATTTACTTTTTCCACGAGACAAGCGGACGAGCGGAGAGATAAGCGAATGAAAAGAACAAATTCAGTGCCAGATTTATTTAAAATTCAACCCGTCAAATGTCAAGTTGATGGGGGCTAATTAAATCACTGAAAGTGGCTTAAAGGTTTTAGCTGTAAAAAATAACCCAAAAATGTTTTTAGCATGCTTAAATGAAGAGGGTATTTCTCGGAATTTAATAATGCATTTCCTGACCTACCTGTTTTTTTTTCAGCAATTATATTGAAGTATAGTCTGGAAATGGTTATATAAATTATTAAAATGATACGCTTCTAGAAAGTTCTTAATTTATTTCCAGTCTTCTACGCCTCATAAAGAGAGATATTGTTTACTGAAAAAATGAATAAAAAACATCAGTTTTGCAGCTCTCAATCATAATTTTAATTAAATTAAATTTAAGGTTTTCTTTCTCTTGAATCTATTTATTTTACGCACAACTTTTGGCCATGTGCATACAGACTGATAAATGGCGAATCCTTTTTGGCCTTTTCGCAGGACATCCCAAGGCTCTTTGTCATTTCTTGTCCTTATCTCAGCAGTTGGCGATTCAGTGGAATCATTAGCTCTAGGCTCTGCCAGGGCGCTGAAAGCGTTTTGTTAATTGGGGAACGTACAATCTCTTTGACAGAGTGAATGGCGATATGAATGAGGATGTGGACGTGGATGTGGATGTGGATGTGGATGTCGTTCTGGCAACCAGAATGGCCGTTCCTCATCTCATCAGCCATGGCAACCGTGGAAATCGCAGCGGGACTGCAGATGGACGGAGAGGGGATTCGCTGGCGATGCGGTTGCCATAATGCCCGTAATTACTTTGTTAATGCTCAGCGTATTATGTCAGCAAATTAAATTATGCACGGTGTGGGCGGGCGAGGGAGGGCCTGACAATGCGCTGCTCCTCATTGCCATTGCGGGTAGCATCTGCCAGCAGGCATCAGCCAGCCGCCAGCAGCCATTCGTCAGCGAACGTATTGAAAAATTTAAGAACTCCGACCTCATTTAATTTTTTAAAGCGACAAAAGACCACTTGACTGCCGCTACACTTTCGCCGGGGATTTAATGCAAAAGCCTTTAATTAAATGCGACAGCCGTTCGCCAATTGCTCGGTGGCAATGGATGCTCAGGAGCTGGATTGCAGACATTGTTTTTGTAATGCTTAATGGAACTAGTTTGATATAAGTTTATAACTATAATATGTCCCTGTCTTGCTGGTTAAATGAACATTAGCCAGGTCAATATTTGTTGCGCTCAAAAAGCTGGCGCTCTTGCCAATAAATACACCGCCTTCATGTTTTCTTATTGGTATAATGGTACAATTTGTTGGAATTACATTTCTGACTTGTAATACTTAATTTTTTGTATCTAAAATACGAGCAAAAAAAAAGGTGACTTCCCTTGATAACTGCAATAATGTAAACAACTTCTTAGGAAGTCAGTGCGTTTAGAACGATTTTCTAGTGTTTACTCTCTCCAATTGAATGCTTCCCCGTCCTATGACTCGCTCATTGCCCACTGGTAACCAAAACACACTCCAATTACTTTGCCAATTCACCAGGTACCACAATGGATGCCGAGCAGGAGAGGAATTCCCTTGTTGTGTCTGCACTGCCTTGACACGCTCAGATAATTTCATTGTAAAGTTTAAAGCAAATGTTTACCCTGCAGATGGGCGGCTGGGAACTGGAGCTGGCGCCGCAGCTCTTGCCGATAATTGAATTAGGGGTGCCGGCAAGGTGACACAAGCGCCGGGACGGTGAGGCGGCGCAAATTAAAGGCAGCAGGATGAGGTGGGGTGGAGCTGGTGCCAACAGGTGCTGACTTTTGGCCAATTTCAGCTTCGAGACGGGCTCTTTGGGCTTTAATAATTTAATGTCTCAAACAAGAGCAGGGGCCGGAGACGAGACAGCGATCCCTGATCCAATCCGACTTGAGTACTGGCTGTGTCCTTGCAAATCTGGTCCCCTAATTGAGTCAGCAGCTTGCTTGAAATTGGCCTGATTGCGCATCGGGCACAAACCCGTCAGTGTCTCGCTAATTTCGCACATTCAATGGCATCAGTGTCTTTGGGCTGGCTGGGAATGAAATTAAGAGTGCAACTCGAGTTTATTTAGTCGCTTCTAATTGCATTTGCTTGTTAACTCGATTCCCAGTCGCTCTTTGACTCGCCTAAATGCAGCTGCGAACTTGGCTAAATGCTGTCCACCACAGGGCACTTTAGGGCTAACTCACTTTGCGAGGAGGTTGCCAAAAAGCTTGGACCTCGCCTTCGAACTTTGAAATGACCGCAGGAGGGGACTGAGGCCTGCGGCACTCATGTCAAATGTCCTCGGGCTTGACGTCATTCCTGATTGATTTTCACTGGACACTAGCTCAGAGAAAAAATATGCAATTTTGGTAGGTATTCAAAATGTTTCGTGGGAGTTTCTTTGAAAATTATTAATAAAAGGTATAAAATAAAACTAAATAACTTAAATATAAAATATATTGTTAGGTTCTTTAAAAATCAATATAACTTTTAAATTTATAACATTTGAAATGTTTTCAATAAACCTATTTTTTTTTCCCAGCGTTTCCCTTCCAGTGCGTGTGTGGTTTCCTCCCGACAGGACAATGAAATTCCAAGGATTCGTTTGCCAAGCTTATTAAACCGCAGACACGAAAGCTCTTCCCACCAGCTGGAAAATGTCCAAAGAAGCGAAAAGCCGCTTGGTCGAGCCAACTAATTTCTCAAAGGATTTCGGCTTCACTTAGTTTTCCTTTGTTCGGAAGCGCTTCGAGTTTGGGACTGCCCTTCGATTAGGGATGTCTAGTTCGGGGAGTCCGGCCATTGCATTGGAACTGCCTATTAGCCGGGATTTCCTGACGCCTCCTGGGTTAGTCAACTACTCATGTGGTGATTACACTTGTAAGCCGCCAAAACGGATAGCCGAAGTATTGATTATTTACCAGTCCAAGGGGCTGGGAGGAATGGGAGGAATGTCTGCCGAGACGCAGCAACGGAATGAATAAGGCCAAAGAAGTTGGCAACCATTAATAAACACTCAAGCCGACAGGCAGACAGACAGTCAGTGGAGTGCTCTGACTCGGAGTCGGGCTGCTGTCAAGTGCAAACAAAGGTCAGTTTTCTGCACCGCTCCCTGCAACCCCTTGGCCGGCTGTGGTCGGCCCGAGGCATCACTTACCCTTATTAAGTGCCCCTGGATTTCGGAAGAGGCATAAACCACAAATCTGATTTGTGGCCAAACAGAAAGCCAAGGCTTCGCCTTTAAACAGACTCCTTTGGGGCGATGTTGGCCGGAATTTAAGCGGGGCAAAGAACCACTGGAGCAGCCAAGAGTTGCCGGGAGACGTCAGCGAAGCCGCCCACACGGATGCCACAATTTGGGATTCCATTATGTGTTCTGTTGACGAATGCATAATTGAATCTAAAGTACTTCATTTGTCCCATAAACACGTTCGCCTCTTATTTGGCTCACTTATAAATAAACCGCAAAAAGCGGTAGCTGCGAAATGCGAAAAAACGAATTGTTGACAGTCGGCGAAAAGCCACGTGCTGGCGGAGGGCGGCCAGCACAAATAGCAAACAACCAGAAACAACAATTCAATTTCTGTTTAGTTAAAATACACACTCATAAATAATATATACCATTGTGCTGCCGGTGTGTGTTCATCATCAGGTATTGATATATTGGGTCACATTCATTTCTGCGTGCCCAACAGCCGGGTGGAATGAAAGGCCCTTGACTTTCTGGTTAGGCTTATTCCGTTCGTTTCGTTTTATGGCATTTCTGCCCGCCAACATTTGTGTGCTCCGCGAACAGGACCGAGTCGGAGAAGGGAGGAGCCCCCACACATTAGTTTAAAAGGCTTCCTGGGCCCGTGCACATATTCAATTTATTTAATAGAATTGCCTTATTTGTGTGCTAAATGAATTTGCCGTTGAATAGCGGCAGGCGCACACACGGCCCGAATTATGGCCAGGAGTAATCACGGAGAGTTAATCTTGAGTGGCTTACAAATTTCAACCCAACTCAATGCATAATTGGGTTGTGTTGGGCCCAAAACTAATGCTTTAAGCTGTCAAACACCATTCTGTTGCCTGGCTGCATGTGTAATTAACTCAATAACATGATAATTATAACGACATCAGATTTGAGCGCTCAAAACACAGTTTACCCATTACAGGGCAGAGACGTGACAGGCCCTGAAAAGTTTTAGTTATATTAAATAATTTGATTATTAGGCGGTGCAGGCCACAGGGCGGATGTGTGATGGTCCTACACTCTGCTCAGCGCATATGTTGCTCCTCTACAGCAACCGAAATCCGACAGTTTTCGAAGGGGCGGGGGCCTGCGAGTGCGAAAGGTCGCTGCGACGGAAAGGAAACTTAATTTTCGTGTTGAATTTTTGCATATTTTATTAACCCAAACAGCCGGCTGAGGACGCGGTGCCCCAGCAACCCAATCATAAAAGTTGCCCCAGCGCCGACTTCCTTTAATTTTATGCACAAACAAAAACTCCAACGAAACTTGGGCAAGGGTTTGCTTTTCTGTTTATTTCCGAGCCGAGGAGCGTGCTTAGGATTTGCCAGGGAATTTAGATTTAAATTAAATCTTAAACATTGTGTAGATTGCGGAATCAAAGCGGAGGCGGGCGTCTCAGACTCAAATTACAGTCGGATTTTAATCGCGCAGATTTGGCAACAGGCGGCTGCCAATTTCCTGGGGCATTTCGGCTATCTATGCGCCCTGATTTGCCAACTGGCACGGCCTACTTTTGGTCGCCAGTCAGCAGAGTATTTCACGGTCGCTCAGACTGTGCAAGGAGTCTGTTTTAATTTGCCTTGATCATGGCCTGGCTAACGACTTTCCTGATTTACGAGTGACATTAAGTGCTTAACACGTGTCCGCTTCGTTTCTCTCCGGCAGCCTTAAACTTTCGCCCAAATTCGGAGCAGAAGTGGAGCTTGCTGTTGGCCTTCCATTTCCTGCCTCTCTCCCAACACGCATACGCCCTGGTGTCCGGCGAAGATGCACATGGCCAGCTGAGATAATACGCAGTAGCAGCGGCTCCTGGTTATCGGTGGCAGCAAATGCAAAAGGCACGTATCGGTGCGGACTTCTGCGTTTGCTGCGCCCCGAATTCTGGCTGATGCCCAAGGACGAAAGATGTGAGGGCTCCAGGCACGCATTTTGGCTCTCGAATTTGGCCAGCATGAAGTCGGTAGGTAGAAAGTTGAGCCACTCTTATCTATTCGCCTGACTGACGCTGGATGCAAATGGGGGATTTGAATTTGGCCACACAGAACGATTGCAAGACAATCAAATACCTGGTTTAAGGGCTTTAAAAAGGAAAGAGAGATGCTCTATACTGTAAGTGGTATAGTACGTATAAGTAGTATTTCTTACATTTAAAATTCAGTAATTTTTTTTAAGGTGTATCGGCTGTATTCAAAGCTAAATTACTTTAAAGCTAATCCTAATCCTTAGTAAGTACACTTTCCCCTTCCAAACTCGTGTGATTGCAGCCAGTTTGGCTTTGTTCCATCTATTTTCGTCTGTTCGATTGGGGGGCTCATGAACTCGTGTGGGTTGCTTGACCGCCTGACACATTAGACGTTTCAATCAAAGTGTCATTTCATGTTAATTGCTTTTCTGTTGCGGTTTGCGCCGCTTGTCCCCGAAAAGTTCAAAGTTCGCCAGTCGAACAAAGGAATATCCCAGAACCCTTTTCTATGCATATTTCCTTCGATTTCGGGGGTGGTGTGGGGTCACGGAATTAGAGTGGTAAGCAGGCCGGGCTTACTATATCCATGTTAGACCTCACTTTCGCACACATCCGACAGATGTCCTCCTCCGTATTCCGCCCCTTCTCCAGATGGGGCTTTGTGCCCCTTTGCCATTTCGCTTTTTCAATTTGCGTCTGCCACAATGGGTTATCAAATGACAACGTGCAAAGTGCTCGGCATCGGCACATCCTGCGGTTCGAGGGACGCAGCTCTGCTCGAGTCTATTCAATTCCGATTGGAGCCTGTTTCAAATCGATTTTTATTATTTTGCATTTATTTTTTATTCCGATTCCGGCCTTCCTCGCGGTCCCTGTCGGATTCCGGCTTCTTTGTGACTTTCAGCCCGGCATTGTGGTCCAATCAAGGTGACCGTCGCCCGACATCGTGGGGGTCGTTAAATCCACCACAAAATCCCCGGCTCTGGCTCCAACTTCAGCGCCAGGACAAATTCTGATTAATCTGAGTCTTTAAGCTCAGATTTAGAGTGGTCCAGCTGGCTGCAGCCGGGGACAATTGTTCGGCAAATGGCTGGCATTTATTATGGGGTGGGGCCCCCCATTTGTCTCATCTGCCCGTCCTGGGATCTGGCTAATGACTGGCCCGTAGCCAGGAGTCGGGCGTGGGCATGGGCCCAGCTCTGGCAGCCACTCGGAGCCGGGTTGGGGGGCCAGGCTCGAAGCTGTCTACCCTCATTTGCCTAACTGACATGTCAACACGTGTCAGCGACGTCAGCAAGGCGGTGTGTCCCATCATCACTTTTGGGCCGTGTGCTCCGCAGGAGCTGTCGCCTTGACTGATCCGTCAGCTTGGCCGCGCATAGGTTAGCAACGCACTTATTGTCTGACTTTATTTATGGAGCGATATTAGAGGAACGGTCTATGGCTGTCGTGCGAGGGACTGACGCTGCCTGGCTTTGCAAGTGCTCCGCCTTAAGCCCGCTCGGCACGGGAAAAGGCTGACGGCTAAAGGCTAAAGGGTAAAGGGTAAGGAGCGGGTAATATATGCGACGGGGGCGTGTTCAATTTGCTTGATGGATGCCTGCCATTGTGGCGGTAACTCAGTCGTGATTTCGGGATAGGGCTGCCAACTGATGTCCCCCCCATTACTGTGCAGATTCTCCAGAATCTCATTTCCGAATACTGCTCTTTGGTGGAGTAGTCCCGGCCTCCGCGTTACCCCGTTCCCTTAGAAATGATGACAAACGCATAAAACTGATTACAATGGCATTTGTCAACATGAAAAAGTATCTCCATTTTCTCGGAAGTCTAACCCGCTCTCGATCTCCCAGTTTTCGGGCTAAAATTCAAAACTGAGACTCCAATTACGGGGCGCCCTGTCCTCTGGTATTCTGCGAACACTTTGCGCCTCTTGGCAAGGCGTTTATCGAATTATGATCGATTTTTGAGCCAGGATGCCGGGATGCCTGTATACGAACAGAGGAGGAGCTCAAGAAATTGCCGCCAATAGCATTAAATTATTAACGTTTCAATTACGATTTTTAATGGACATTTTTCCCAGCAATTGAATTTGCATCGAAAATCTTTCAATTCCGAGAGCCCTGAATGGGGAGGCAAGGACCTGCCCTAATTGAGTAACGAAAGTCGAATGGAAGCGACGAGTCCTGTCCTGACATTTAGTGCAGCATGTTTACTGTTCTGTTCGTCTGTTTGTTTTCAATCTCCTGTCCCCCAGACGAGCCCTGCCGAGATGAAGGGCCCCCGATGTAACCACACGCCCTCTACGACTCCGAGTACTGCTGAATACGTAATGTGATGAGACCAGACGCAACATACAATGTGCCCCGTCCTGGAAATGTGAAGCGAGCCATGTAAATATGTATGAGAGCTGCCACAGCTTCCGGCGTCTCGTTGATAAGCCAAGGAATTTGAGCAGCCTTGACTTACTAACCATTCCTCTGTTTTGTCCCCTTGTCTTCTATGCTGTCCTGCTGCTAATGCTGCTCCTCGTGCTCCTTGTCCGGCTCCAGCTCCTGCTCCTGCGGCTGCTGGGACTCCCATCGCCTCAGCCGCTCTGTCCTTGTTAGTTTGCTTTAAGTGTCCGTGTACTGCCTTGGGGCTCGACCCACACTTCGGTGGTGTTTGTGTTGTGGTTGGATTAAAACACATTCCCCCCATGCACACAGGCACTGAATGCCAGCCTACACCGCGAAATAAAGGCTCGGAGATTCTAGAGAAATTTGCATTAATCCTATGCGTATGTTATTTAAAAACCCTTTAAACTGTTTTACAAATAACTGAAAAATTATTAAAACCACTTTTACTCATGTTAAATAGTGTTTTAAGTGAAACTTATAAAAATAAATTTTAGTCTTAAGACAAATTTACTTAGTCTTTTATCCTATTACATATGTTCAATAAATATTTCGGCGAATGTAATATACAATTTGTAATTGATTTCTGAATCACTTGTAATTTTTCCATTTAAAACAATAAACAAAAACAATAAACCGATAACTTTGAACAATTTGAACTTTGTAATCAATATTTAATGAAAGCACAATCTTTTTATCTTCCAGTGTGTGCAGGGGCTCGGGCTTGGCAGTCTATCAAAGTATGCGTAAAGTGTTGAATTTATTTGTCTAACAAAGATTTTGACTTTTCGCTTTTGTTGCTAAGGCTTTTAATTTGCTTGGCTTGTTCCGATTCGCTCAGCTGTGAGAGGCTGCAGCCGG